>JADLZL010000394.1:0-81063 GCA_015844335.1 Chrysopogon serrulatus | reverse complement strand
TATATAAATTGGTTAAATTTAAAATGATTTGACTCGATACTAAATTTAAACTATCCTTTTTCAAACGGAGGTGTACTTCCTTTATACTTTTTAATACGATAGTCATTTTAGTTTTTCATGTTACATTTTTTTTATTAATTTTCCTTGACTTTTGAGCAAGTTTCTAGAAAATGGTATGGAAGTAAATGGCTAGAGGGCACGCCTTGTTGAAACAACAATGTTTTGGTCTTTTGGCCGTAAACAGAACTCAAGCCTGCCATAGTCAGCCAGCCGTTTTACAAATTTACACACCCTCAGTAAAACCGAGTTATTAGCAAAAAATAAACAGGGAGCTTCGTTTATGTGAGCACGGCTTCTCCTTGGTCCTTGGTGGTTCTTTGCCTAGCCTTTTGAACCACTGGCGACGCTCGTCCTGCGGACCTGCTTTGGCCGAAAGATATGGAGGCCGATCCTAGTACTGTCGGATGAGCACCGCACGGTCACAGACGACTCCCACCCAGTACACAAGTCTTCAGTTCCAATGTGCATCATCATCATGAGTACCGAAAAAAAAAAATGCATGAAATTGCAGTGGTTCGTGCTTGTGCAGTTCCAGCTTCCAAGGGCAGGACCAGTGCAAACCGATTGCCGAGATCAACAGGCATGAAGCTGCAAGCAGGGAGGAAAATCGGATAGTACTACCCCCAGTGCAAAACAGATACCGAAGCCGTCGCCGCGCCGCGCTCCTCCCAAGCAAAGCAGGCATCATCGTCATCGGCGGAGGCAGCAGCGTTGTTCATTCAATGCCTGTCGAGTGTCGAGAGGCGTGACAGCACAGAGACATTCGTGCCCAAAGATCTCGGCATCCTCACATCAGTGTCTTTCTAGTTCTACGTACCCTTCTCTTAATCTTAAGCTAAAAGAAAACTAATTAAACCCTCCCCGTCCAAAATATGCACACTTGCATTTGCATTGCATCTTGGCTAGCTGCTGTGGCATCTGCAGAAACATGGATCCCTGCTGCGCCTTTTTTCCCACCAAAAGCAGCAGAAGCAGCAGCCCGTTCCCCAAAAAGTTTTTGCTTTAGACAAAAGGTGAAGGAGTACGGGGACTGATTAGTCCCAAAAGAGCCTAGTGAAAGCCCTAAACCCCTCACATAATAATCTGTAAAAGCAAGTGTGTCCGCCGTCAGCTAGGCCAGGTGCCCTTGGTGAGGGCGACCACCAGGCAGAGGCAGCAGCAGCATTCCGCAGGCAGGCCCCTTGTTGTCCGCGGCCGCCTTCGCCGGCCCCATCCGCATCCCCATCCCCGCCGCCACGGACCAGAGGTCGGCGCCGTTGGTGTTGCCGTGGGTGTTGCCGCCGGCGAGGTGCTCCGTGCAGGAGACGGGCACAAGGCACAGGCCCCGGCTCCTCAGGTCGCTCGCCCGCGCCGGCTCCACCACCGTCCCCGCCGCGCTCTCCTGCAAATATGCATGCGCCCAACAAAGTACCAGCACGGGTGTTAATTACTAGTAAAAAAAGTCTGTTAATTACTGCCAGTAATAATAAGTTTGGGTTTGGGTTGGTGTTTTGTGCTTGCTTACCGGGACGTGCGCTGAGGCCGGCTGGCGCTGCATCTGCATGTACGGCGAGCTCAGGACCTGACACGAAAAGCGACCGGTGCCAGTGAGTCCCAAACAGTGGGTGCACGGTGCACCAGACCTGACCAGCAGACCCAGCCACACCACCACAGTAGTACACGCAGCCGCGTACACAACTACCATACACACGCAAAAGATATACTACGACAGATATACTAGTACATTTTTACTGGGATTCTGGGATACATACATTGTGTACTGTAAGATAATGTTATACTGTACTACTGTACAAGATAATGTAGTACATAGACATGCCAGGAACACACACTGTACCAAGCATTGTGTACTGCGCTTGTTCGCATGTATCGAGAGATTAGGGAGAGAATGAGTAGAATACCTGAACCTGGTCGTGCAGGAAGCGTATGTATCCCAGCGCCTCGTGCAGAACGGAAGCCGTATCAGACTGCAGGCAGCACCGCATCACACACAGTCGCAGCGGCAAAGCAGGGCCGGGTCCATGTCCATGCAATGCAGTTCATATCAACCCATCAGTCAAAGGTCAAAAAGAGGGCGACAAGGTTAATCCAATCCACTGCGCTAGTTAACAGTTACTGTTGCTACATCCATAACTCCTAGCATGCATGCAATGCAATGCAAGTCAGTAGTACTAGTACGTCGGTTAATGCGTGTAGTGTATCAGTACAGCATGTCGCTTTGACCGCTTTCTTTGCCTCTAGTAATGTGGCAGGGCAATGCTGCTGCCAGTCTGTGTTGCATTGAGCACCATGTTTCTGTTTGCTGCTTTCGTTGGTGTTTCAGTTTCACGGCAGGAGAGAAAGGCTCGCAGTTAATTTGGCTGTCTACGTTTGCACTAGCAAAGGAAACCGACGCCGAAAGGCAAGTACAGGAACAGCAAGCGAGTAAAGGGCGTATCGCCAAAAGCCTGAAGCGTCTGCCTTTTTACCTTTCCGAACGGAGAAACCAGCTGCTGCAGAGCTACGATCCTCTCCCCGAGCCTCTCCCTCCTCACCTAATATAATAATAAAAAAAGATGATTATTTTCCAATGAACTGATTAGTAATTAGGAAAACATGAACAGCTCACTAACTCTCTGAACCAAGGAATGAAGGAAGAACAGCTCACACTAGTAGTTTAGTCCAGTACTAGCAGTACTAATCAGTGCCAGAATGGACCACAGCTGATTGGCAAACCCTACTTACTGTCACTCAAACGGAAGAAATCACTACTAACCCTGGGCCTCTTGTTCGTAGCACCAGCACCAGCACCAGCAGGATCAGCAGCAGCGACAGACGCAGCCTTTCTTTGCTCACTGCTTCTTGATCCCTTCTTCTGCAGTCACAAGAACCAGCAATTACCAACTACACATACTGTACGCCGTAGTTTATTACAGAGATTGTAACGACGACCGTCCATGAACAGACAGTCAGACACCATCCAAAATCTGAATCAATGCAAGAAACTATTTGCCTCAAGGGCAAGCTGGCTGCGAACGCACCTTGAAAGCCTGTGGCTTTGAGCAGGAGACGGCGGAGACGGCTGTGGCCGGCGGCGAGGACGACATGGAGGAGATGGAGGAGGAGCACTCGGCGGTGGGGCTGGACTTCTGCGGGACAGCCGGCGGAATCGCGTGAGCGTGATCGCCGCCGTAGTACTGGAAGCCGAGGACGCCGCCGCTGCCGTCGCAGTGGAACTGCTCTTGGCCGGCGAAGCTCAGCATGTGGTGGTAGGCGGGAGCCAGGTCCAGGTAGGAGGCGCAGGTAGGCGACGACGACGCGGCAGCAGCGGTGGTGGTGGTGGTCGTCGTCGTCGTGGCGGAGATGACACTGGAAGCGAAGTAGGAGGAAGGGGACAGGCACGGCAGGTAGTCCTCTTCGCCGAGACCGAGCAGGTCCATGTAGCCGCCGCGTCCTCCTGCTGTCTCTGCCATGATCTCCTCTTCCTTCACCATGATCGCTCGCTACGAGCTGCTGCTGCTGCCACTGCAGAGGAGATGTGGCAACAAGATCAGATGGGTGGCGATTTTGGATGCAAGAAAGGAGAGAACGAAGAAGATTGGTACCAGTGGGGCTCTGTTTTGGGTCAAAGAAGTTTCGCGCCTTGTTGTGGCCTTCTGCTCAAGCTGTGTCTCTCTGGGCGAAGCCTGTCTCAGTGTTCAGATTCATACACACTTGAACACGCCTCACTTTTTCAGGGGTTTTAATTTGGGAGAGGTGCACAAGCAGAAGATTGGAGAGAGACGGGCCGAGCTCCGCACTCCGCAGGTCAGGTCTGAAGAAAGGGGACCATCTTCCTTCCGTCGTCTCGTCTGTGCTTGCTCGTTTCTCTTTGCCTATCTATAGGCAACAACCGACTGACCAGTGTGTAAAAGAGAGCGGCACGAGATCAAGGGAAAGGGAGGCTACTACTACTATTCTACTGCTAGTAGTAGTGATGTGGGAGTGGGACCAGGTTTTCAGTGGGTCCAACCAAACCATTTGTTTTAGAGAGCATTCAGCTCATGAACTACATTAGTTATTATTATTACTATATAAATAAGTAGGTACTCCTATGTGTTCTTAAATTTTTCTTGTGAGACATGCGGGTAAAATGACGTGAATGAAACAAAAAGTTGGGCTGGTTCTGTCTTGGGTTTTTGTTTTGGCTAAAAACAGCAAAAGGTTAGCTTTTTTTCAGATCTAAATAACAATATATATGGCTTCAATTATTCGACAGACTAAGATGAGGATGACATGTCTCGATATCATGACACTGCTAAGCTTTGCAACTACAAGGTGATCTTTGGTAGGATTTGAGCTTCTAAAGCAAAGAAGTCAGTAAAGAGATTAGCTAGGGATTAACAGTGATTTGAACAGTGATCAAAAGCTTAGCTAAAGAGACCATAACTACTCATCGAAACCCAAAGCAAAAAAAAAAAGGCATATAAACGACTTTAGGGCCAACTTTGTGCTGACCTTTGCGGTTCTGCCGGTCATAAGGAAGAAGCTAAAACAAATAGCCTAACTGTTGAGATAAATTTTGAAAAGCTAGAAAACCTGATTTATGAGGAATTGAAAGAAAAAATAAAAAACATATTTGGAGAACCTTTTCTTTTTTATGTCCTAAAAGGCTAAAATTTGTTATAAAATCAATAGCCAAAAATCCAAAAGCCCTAAAACAATAGCTCAAACAAAAGACCGGAGGATGAAAAGAGTTGGATGTAGTTAGAGAATTGTTGAAACTAAAGACGATAATTCCTTCATCCAAACTACAAGTCATTTTATCTTTTCTGGTTATATAGTTTTTGTTATAGAAATTAAATTATTCTAGATATACAGTAAAACTTATGTATCCAAAAAATCTAGAAGACCTTATAATTAAGATAATGAAGTAACTCCATAATTGAATTGTGCCACATCAATATTGGTTAGTAATCAAAATTTTATAGTAAAAAATCATCAACACTGTGAAAGGATTTATAAGCAAGGTTTCTTTAAATATGCTTTATTATATGTTTAACAAACAAACATGCTTTATTGCTACCCATACACATGTTCACATATTATACACATAAAAGTCTAAATATGAAGATGTTGCGGGAGTGTGAAATATAAGGAAAAAAAAATTAATGACTTCAAGAATTTTTTATCCAAAACATTGCTAAATGGTAAAAACAGTATGACGTTGTTTAAATTTGACAAACCTTGTTTTCAGCCTGCAAAGGCATCTTTGCAATATGGATGTCGCAAAGTAAACTATGAAGATGATTTACTGACCAAGAATAATGGAGCATCCATGTCAATTACAAGACCTAAAATTTATATGAGTAATCATAAAAAAGGAAGCCATTGGCTTCTATGGTGATCTAGTGGTCGAAAATAAGAAGAGTATCCATATCAAACAGGACGACTAGAAACTATAAAATTAATAAAAAACTAAAAATAATATGCATCCATGTCGGGCCTAGAAATTATGAAAATAATAATAAGAATAAAAAAAATCAATGTGTGGATTTACGAGGATCTAAGGTGGTGTCATGCTCCTAGCGGATGGCTCCATGTCATGAAAATCATTGTGATCCATACTATTTGAAAAGGCAAAAAAAATTAAATATACATAATAGAGGTTACAAAATCAACTTAAGTTTAAACCTATAAGAGAGCCAATAAACTGGATAATTGACTTGGCAAGTGGTTTTATCGCTAATATAGCTAACCAAGATACGACTGAAGCCTACTTGATTTGCTCTCAACTAAAATTACGCAGTCACTGAGATGAGAATAGGAAGAAAAAAAAAAGAATAAACATGATGTCAATAGCTCTAAGTTAGGATTAGAGTACGCGTCCATAGAAGACAATTATAATGGAATAAATAAACCAAACATATGCAAAAAAAAGATATTCAAATAATATATAATATATCCAAATATTGCAGTAAGCGAGAACTAGTTGCTCAGGCTATTTGCATGGATCAAACTTGCTAGTGGGCTATTGGTACAAAATTGAAGAGTATCCATGACTAACAAAAGTATTATCTACTCCCTTCATCCCGAAATTCAATAGAATTCCATCTTTTCTGTAACAAAATGAGTATTTTCTATAAATCTAATTAAGTTTAAGAAAAGTTGATTAGCATGAAAATTAATGGGAGACGCTGAAGGAGCACTCCGTAAGTCAGTTTATGGGCAAGGCCGAAAGCCCGAAACTGTGGTGGTACGAGCGTGAGACACTGACACTGTGTGAAACACTGCATAAAACGACCAGCTCCTGTAGCCTCTAGGCAGACCTACTAGGTTATAGCTAGCCGGCTAGCCGCCGTGACTTGACATTTCGCAAGTTTGTGCTGTTGCTGTGCGTAGACGAGGCACGAGGCAATCACAGTAGCAGGTCCACAGATATGCCCGCGTTCTGGTCGGTCGTTTAACCCTAGCCTTGTCCTCCCCGCATCGCCGCTGCCTACGCGACCGACCAACGACCGCGATGCGCAGCGGGCCCACAGCGGAGACATGTTTGCGTAGGACTTGTCGTCTCCCTTTCTTTTGTCGATGGAGATACCACCGGGACTTGGCTCTCTCTAGTCTCGCCCCTTGATGGGCGGGCCGAAGAACCACCCCAGGTGGGCTCGGGCTGCTTGCTCCATGGGCTTCTTTTCTTCTTCTTTTATCTCCCCTTCACGTGTGGAGCTGCTGGCATGTTTGTTTACTGGGGCCTCGGATACTGTGGGGTCAAAATGACCCCGTCCCCCGACACGCCGAGCCCGAGAGGCCCTAGAAGAAGGCGTGGCTTGGCTTGTCCCCTGTCCTGTAGCTGGGTACCTCCACCTCCCAACCACGCATGCCTTCACCTGTCGCGCATCTCTCCATAGAATCCACCGCACGTACTACTACTACGTGATGCTGTATACTAGCAGTAATAGTACAATCGTGTATTCCTGCAAGAAAAACGTGTTTCAAGAACAGGCAATTTTTACCAAGAGCTCAACGCACCAAAGGGCCAAAGAACAGGAGAGGAGGCGGCATCTGCCTCTGCTTTCTGGTGTGGCATGAACGGCTGTGGACCTTCTAAATCTATTCTGCGTGTGTAGGCATCTAGTGCTAAACTTTTAACTAAAATGAGAAAAGAACCGGTGCAAGCAAGAATCAAAATGGATGGTTTCGAACGAAGTCAGAGGCCGTTGTCCGAGTTCCGCCAGACCTGCCTGCCGTTGCCAAACCAAAAGGAATCACGGTACTAGCATGCATTGCAAGGAAATCGCAAATCGCAGTACTAAGCATTTGATGGGGAATACATGCATAGTACTACCAAGTTGAGTGCATAATCAAATCATGGTCATATCTAGGGTCCAATTATTTTTTTAAAAAAAAGAGTCTGTAGGGTCCGTAGCTCCTACTGCCTGATCGCCATTGCCTAACCAGGCGCCTAGGCGGCAAACTCCAAATTCGATGATTCCTCAATCTTGTGGAACGGAAATGCAATGCATATGGACCCTCTGGAAGAGGCCGCAAAATCCAAACATCAACAGACTTTCAGAGACAATGATGGCCTCATTCCTAATGTTAATTAGCCTACGCTACGGCCTCACTTCAAGTGATGCTAGCTAGCTGGATAGACGAACACCAGTTCAGAGTCCAACTCTTCGGTTTTGTAAGTACCAGTAGTATATTACTTTGCCGCATCCATCCATATTGCAAGATGCTTCTGCAGGCCGAGCTGTTAGCCTCATGACAGTCTAACAAGGGCCCACTAATCAGTTAGGGGGAAATGTATTGTGCAAAGTCTAATATATGTTTCTAAGTTTCTACGACACAGACAGAAAAAAATGAAGTCTTTAATAGGCCTGCAATCATAATCTGTTCATACTTCTTAGTCATCATTTGTTTGGACTCGAACGGCTTTGGCTGGCTGCAACGAAGAAGACATGAAGTACATCACGATCCAGACAGATGATATGGTATGAATCATTGAATCATGAGGTAACATATAAGTAAAGGACAGTTGGTAGGCGTCCATTTCGGCACGCCTACATAACTTAGCTGCTCGTGAAGGGGTGCTTGTGGAATGAGAGCGGGCCTGTGCTCGGATTAAGTACACGAACGTTGACATCACAATCAAAATAACGAGACTATGGAATTGTCTGCCTGTGTTCTGGTCGCATAAGGTGGCCTACCTTCATTTGATTTTCTCAACCCAAATTTGTCTCCTTTTGTGCATGTATGGCCCAACAGATCACGGGTTCCCCATTACGTTCTTGCCTGTTTGGCCTGGAGTTGGAAAAGGATAAATAACAGCTGCTGCTAGTCTCTTCCTTTTTTTTAAAAAAAAAGAGAGCAAATGTTAAGCCTTTTTTTTTACTGAAAGAGAACAGAAAAAAGATGTACTCTGCAGTCCTGTTCACAGATTCAAAGCAGGACAATAACTAAAGGTTAGGCTATCACGCCTCACCTATGGAGCTCATTTCGTCACTACTCTAGTTCAACTTAGTTAACAAACTGAAGAATTAGTTAATTAAGTTGTAAACTGGATTCATGAATCAATCCATCCCCAATCTTAGAAGAAGGGTTTACAGAAGAAGAAAAGGTGTAGAGTCTGAGAAGAAATGCAGCTTAAAAGATGGTGAATCACGAATTCCGTAGCAATATCTTAAAGCAGAGCTTAACAGTAAGCCCAACGTTTGCCTTTGTGAAACACCCATGGCAAACTCCATTTGGGCTTTGTTTGTGGTTCAGGATCTCTACAAGGCACTAATACACAGACGATGGGCCAAGCATGAGCCTGCCAAAGTCCGGTGTCGTACAAAGCAACCACACTCAGACTGCAGACGTGGATCCCATGTTCAAGATCCTACATCACACTTCCATTTTCTTTCTTCGGAAGGTCCCAGATTTTGTAAGGAAGGCTTTGACTAAACGATTGGATGTTCCATAGCAGCTAAAGTTATTGGTGTCCACTAATCAGCTAGTCAAACAAAGATATACTAGCAGAGAAATGGAGAGCCACTTACGTGATCTACAGCTGCAGCTGTCCGATAGGAAACCGGACAAAGTGGACCAAGATGCCGTCTCCTCAGCACCTATAAGGAAAATCAGGATGCCAAACTCTTTGTTAGATTAAAATAACAATCTGATCTTGTGCAGGCAGATGGGAATAACTTGGGTTGCACGTTTTGCTGGAACAAGACATGTCTGCATGATAAAGAAGAAAATGAAAGCTGGTAGTATTATTCAAGGCATTGCACAGGATGACAGGAGTTTAAGTATGTGATTCTTGAACAGACAGACTACAGAAGGTTCTGAGATCGAACCAAATCCATGGAAGGAAAAAGATATAGAATGATAAAAAAAAATTACATCACGATAGTTATCTTGATTACAGCAATATTTGGGGCACAGGAATCTAAGATACCTTTTCAAACTGCCAATTTGGGGTTAAAATTACTTAAGCCATTAGCTGGATAAACAGCCAAGAATCGACTGGTAATTAGATTGATTAGTTCCTCCATTAATATCATACAACAAACCATCGCAAGAAAAGAGCTCTCAGATTCCATATCTCAACCTACTGGAATAAACCAACATGATACAGCTATTCTTCTTTTTTAATGAAAAAGATAGTGAGCGCAACAACTAGATAGCTATGCTTAAATTATTCCAGCCTGACTATGTACTTTGCAGTTATTGGCCTGCAAGCTCCCTTTTCGAATAATATTTCTATGTCCACATGTCAGCAGTACAGGAGCTCGGAAAAAACTTTGACAATAATAGCCAGTTAATAACTAGACATGATATTTAAGTTGCAACCTGATCTCATCTGGACGTGCACACAACCAATACCTTGTATCTCAGTAATCAATCCATTCCCTCCAAAAGCGAACCACAGACCTCATCCATCCCTGCACCCTTTCACTCTCTTCTTCAAACCCTGAGCTCACTTTCCTCCCCATGAGAAACCACCAATAAGTTTTGCTATATGCTGGTGCTTCTGATGCCAACATCAACAAAGATGGCCAGAAGCATGCTTGAGTGGAAGAGAGTACCAATGTTTATCATCCTCTGCATCCTTGGCATCACTAGTGTAACCAGCAGCAGTGCAATTGCATCACAGATGGGTCCGTTTGTGCCTCAAGACAACTATCTCATTAGCTGCGGTGCATCTGGTTCTGTGGAGCTTGATGATGGCAGGACATTCCGCTCTGATCCAGAGTCGGTATCTTTTTTGTCCACCCCAGTGGACATCAAGATCACAGCTAACACTCCAACTGCTGCTTCACCATTGTCCCCACTCTACCTGTCTGCAAGAGTTTTCTCTGATGTTTCAACTTACAGCTTCTTTGTCTCGCAGCCTGGCCGCCATTGGATCCGTCTCTACTTCTTGCCTATCCCTGACAAAAAATACAACCTCACCTCAGCAACATTCTCTGTGTTCACTGACAATATGGTTCTTCTCCATGACTTCTCCTTCATAGCCAGTCCCCCTAACCCCGTCCTTAAGGAGTATATTGTTGTAACACAGGGAGACACCTTGAAGATCATTTTCACCCCAAAGAAGGACTCAATAGCATTCATCAATGCTATTGAAGTTGTCTCAGCACCATCCACCCTAATTCCGAATACCACCAATGGCCTGCCTCCTCAAGAACAGTTTGACATCTCCAACAATGCATTGCAGGTAGTCTATCGGCTGAACATGGGGGGTCCACTTGTGACAGCCTTCAACGACACACTGGGCAGGACCTGGTTACCAGATGCACCCTTTTTGAAGCTTGAGGCAGCAGCACAGGCAGCTTGGGTTCCTCCTAGAACCATCAAGTACCCTGATGACAAGGCAGTCACACCACTCATTGCTCCAGCAAACATATATTCAACAGCACAGCAGACAGCATCGACAAATACCTCGCAAGCAAGATTCAACATAACTTGGGAAATGGAAGCAGAGCCAGGATTCAAGTACCTCGTCCGCCTACATTTCTGTGATATTATAAGCAAGGCACTCAATAGCCTCTACTTCAATGTCTACATAAATGGCATGATGGGTGTATCCAATCTTGACCTCTCAAGCTTGACAATGGGCCTTGCAGTAGCCTACTACCAGGACTTTACCGTGGACTCATCCAGCATCATCAACTCCACCCTTGTAGTGCAGGTTGGCCCAAGCACAACCGACTCCAGCAATACTGATGCCATCCTTAATGGCCTTGAAGTCATGAAAATAAGCAACCAAGCAAACAGCTTAGATGGTCTATTCTCACCAAAAACAAGCTCACAACTTGGTAAGAGGATACTAACTGGCATAGGTCTTTCTCTGGCAGTTATTGCTGCTGCATTGGCCATAGTGATGTGCTGCAGGCGAAACCGAAGGCCAGAATGGCAGAAGACAGACAGCTTCCATTCTTGGTTCCTTCGACTCAACTCCAACCAGTCCAGCTTCATGAGCAGCTGCAGCAGGCTCTCCAGAAGTCGCTTTGGCTCCACAAGGACCAAGAGTGGTTTTTCAAGCCTGTTTGCATCTAGTGCTTATGGACTGGGCCGCTATTTCACCTTCGCTGAAATTCAAAAAGCCACAAAAAACTTTGAAGAAAAGGATGTCATTGGTGTCGGTGGCTTTGGGAAGGTTTATCTTGGTGTTCTTGAGGATGGTACAAAACTAGCTATCAAGAGAGGCAATCCATCTTCTGATCAAGGTATGAATGAATTCCTGACAGAAATTCAAATGTTATCAAAGCTTCGTCATCGCCACCTGGTTTCACTCATTGGTTGCTGTGATGAGAATAATGAGATGATCTTGGTTTATGAGTTCATGTCAAATGGTCCACTCAGGGATCATCTATATGGTGGTACTAATCTGAAGCCTCTATCTTGGAAGCAACGCTTAGAAATTAGCATTGGGGCAGCAAAAGGGCTGCACTATCTTCACACAGGTGCAGCTCAGGGTATAATTCACCGTGATGTCAAGACTACCAACATTCTCCTTGATGAAAATTTTGTGGCCAAGGTTGCTGATTTTGGCCTATCAAAAGCTGCTCCATCCCTTGAGCAAACCCATGTCAGCACTGCTGTCAAAGGAAGTTTTGGCTACCTTGATCCAGAGTACTTCAGACGTCAACAACTAACAGAGAAATCAGATGTATACTCATTCGGGGTGGTACTCTTTGAGGTACTGTGTGCAAGGCCAGCCATCAATCCAGCACTTCCAAGAGACCAGGTGAACCTCGCAGAATGGGCCCTTACATGGTACCGCAAGGGAGAGCTCAATAAAATAATTGATCCACACATTGCAGATCAAATCAGGCCTGATTCACTTGAGATGTTTGCTGAGGCTGCTGAAAAATGCCTTGCTGACTATGGAGTCGACCGTCCATCAATGGGAGATGTTTTGTGGAAACTTGAATTTGCCTTGCAACTTCAAGAAAAGGGTGACGTTGTTGATGGAACCAGCAATGGGATACCAATGAAGAACTTCAACGACTCAGTGTATGATGACATGGAGAAATCTAGCAGTGCAGGGCCACCTGTTCAAGGAAGATAACAATATGATCACATCACCAAGATTTGCAACTGTAGTAATCCAGTATTACATTTTTGTTGTCCAGTCAAGGAAAATGATATTAGCTCCAGATATAAAGATGTACATTATTTTGTTTCTACTTCGAATATCTTGTTATTGTGTTGTATGATTGAGGCTATACTCCATGAACTAGAGAGCATTCCTAAATTATTTGTAAACTAAACTGTAGCATCAAATTCTTATTTTTGACTATTTGATTTGACTTTTGGAGGTAAAGTAATTGCTTGGTCTACTGAACTTGATTCTAGTACCATATGTTTGCAGTGTAGAAACTGGAAACTGATAGTAATAGTGAAATACAATTGCTAGGATAATTGTGAAACAGGTACTATGGAATTGTATATATGTTAATACTGTTATACGAATACACCATGAGTAACTAACTGAAAATAGAACAAGGCACATCAGTCCTAACCTACGCATAATAAATGATCACATAATTGTTATCACAAATATTCTACTGTACCACATATACTATCACTCACTTAAACTTATAATTGTTATTACCAAAATACCAGGTAATCATGGATCAGAAAAATGATTGTGATATATAGGGCTCAATGAATTCTCACAACAATGTGAAAAAAATATGTGTAAGATATGCATTTCATATTATATTTCGCTAGAGAGAGTGACTTACAAGGAAAGGGTCATGCTTGTCTGTACTAGTTAACTCGAATGGCATGAGCACGGCGAATCAGTACATCAAGGAGCACGGTCATATAACAACTCCAAACAGATACTAAGGGAGATAAGGGAAGTGTTGCTTTAGCTATATTGAATGGCACACACACTAATTTTTTCTCAAACTACACAGGAGAGATGTGTGTCATTTCATTAAATAGAAGAAACACACAAAACAAAACAAAGGCAAGGCAAAAGAGCCCCATCTGAACTCACCCCAGACACCAAAAAAAAAAAAAAAAAAAAAAAAAAAAAAAAAAGAAGAAAACAGACACCCAGCTAGGGGACTAAAAAAGACCCGCATGACATCCGAGTCTAGGACTCAAGGGGAAACAACAACCTAGAGAGAAGGTCCACCAAACACCAAAGGGCACATTCATCTTCCACTGTCAGTAGGAGGCCCTGAATATTGGGAAGAGCTCCTTTGAACACACATGCATTTCTGAAAACCTACACCTTCAAATAACACAATAAGCTACCAAGAAAGAGGTATTTGGAGTATTGTTATTTGATCTATCACTTAACTATATATAAAAAAAAAATCATACAATTGGGGATGCAGTACAAGTGGCTCAATTGACTGACGAAGAATTAAAGCCTGGTGTAAAAGTATGACATATGACTTCCGATTTCTATAATGATATGAATTTTCCTATTTATGTGGCATAATCTTAAGTAAAGCATAGACAAGGGCATTCTAGTCCCAAAGAATAAAATGCATTCATAAGGTTTAATCAGCTGCCTGAGGCAATACGTCAACATCTCAATGGTATGTTAAGGGTTCTATACCAATGCCACTGGAAGTGCAAATGGTGAGATCAGGCAGAGGATAGTCGTGAATGGAATGATTACTTAATACAGATCAATACAACAACATTGGACTTGGACAGAGTGGCACTAATCTTTTCAGATAGAATTATTAATTATGGTACCACTATGCCACACAAAAGTAGAGGTTGATCTGATGGCATTACATTTGATTTGTGAAGACAAGAATATCTAGCAATCTAATCTAACCAAAAATTGCTAGATTCAGGTACTACATACTAGTGGTTCTTTTCTTTCTGAAGCATGAGCTGCGAACACAGTGCTACTTCTGAAACATTTCAATGAACCTCAGAATGTTAAGTTACCACTAGATCCAGTATTGGATACCATACTCATTGTATGACTGAGAAACAAGATGAAAGAAGTCACACCGATTGCTTTATCCCTTGATGCCCTACCATCAAGGGAACTAGACAGATCTCAAGCTGGTCCCAAAATAGTCTAAAGCTAACAACAACAGTTGTTACAGGCTACGCTAAGGATGCAAAGGCTATCTTCTGTAGATATACTTCGAGAGGGGGAAATTAACACTCCTGGCAACCTGTAAATATGATAAAGAAATCACAAAATGATCACAATAGACAATACAGCCACAGTGTCTTACAGATGAATGATACAAGGTGCTCACCTTGAGTGCTAAATCTTCATCAATGTTAGATCGATATCTACCTGAGCCTTCTAGCGGGCAGCTCCGGCTTTTAGAGAGGAAATTAGAATTGCATAGTGTTGACAGTTGCAAAAGAACATCTGACATCAAACCAGTCATTCCACTTCCATTCATCATACTATCAGGGCATTCAACATCATTGAGATCATCTTCTGACACTGATGTGATACACTGAAATATAGCCAAGAGCCTCTCAAGAGGAAATGTACCAGGGCCTTTCAAAAGCATCTCTTCGGCCACGGTGTCCTTCATATTCATTGACGCCTGAGAGCTCCTACATCAAGGAAAAATGATGTAAGCATCTAATAAGAAGACTGTTGGCAAGTCAAGAGATGACACTGGATGACATACTTTCTCTTACGCCTATGGTTATCTGATCCTCCAGTTGAATCGAACAAAGCTGCATCAAGTGTAGCCGGGTTCCTTGAAGCCAGGAAAGCTGACAATAGTAAGTATTTCGCAGACACAGACATGTGGAACTCCAATTCAGTCGGCAAACTATCCCTACTGCAAAACTGTCTTTTACTACCAGCCTTCCCGCCAGAACTGCGGTCCTTGCATTCATCCACAGAAGTCCTTATGGGAACATTGAATGTCTCGTTCAAGGAAACAGCCAAATGTGGCTGTATATGTTCAAACAACCTCCTCTTGATGCTCTCATCCGGAACTGCCTTCAAATCCCCCAATGGCTCGCAGTACCTCCTGAAAAGTGGCTCCAGTGCAGCCGCCAGTTCATCTACCCTCCTTGTTACCCGGAATAATGGCTTCAGCGCCACACTGCCAACCAACAAGAGGAATGGAGAGAGAAAAAAAATAGCACGGTTGAGTAATCACAGTCCAGCCATGCTCCCAACTCCCAAGGCATTAGCATACCCATGTCAAATAGTATTTGATTCGACCCATACCCATGATTGAATCGAATTAGAACAAAGCTAAATCACTGATGAATCCCTTACCTAAGGAAGGATGAGTACAGCTTTGGATTGGGATGGCCTCGCATGAGGATGTCTCGGACCTCGTCCACTGTGTAATCAGGGAAGTAAATGTGATTCGGCTCGACAGAGCCAGTCATGGAGTAGTACGCGTCAGGTGTAGCACTGCTCACGTAGACGAGCACGACCTGCGGTAACCGGAGGAGATCGTAGAGGCGGAGGAGGAGAGCCAGAAGTTGGCCGCCCTTGTCCCAGCTCCTAACGACCTCCAAATTATCGAACACCAGATATACAGCCTCGCCCTGCGCGGAGAGGCCAGCAAGCGCGTCGCGGAGCGCGGCGACGAAGTCCGAGGGCTTGTCGGGGATGCGCAGGCGAGAGGAGGCGGAGGATGACGAAAGCGGGCTGAGCTGGGTGAGGAGGGAGGAGAACAGGGCGCGAGGGGACGGGAGGGAGCGCAGGGCGGCGTAGGCGACGCGCAGCGGGCGGGGGCGCACGTGGCGGAGGGCGAGGAGGAGCGCGCGCGTCTTCCCCGTGGCGGCGCCCCCGTGGAGGAGAAGCGGGAGCGCCGGCGCGGGGGCGCCAGGAGCCGGAGGAGGTCCATCGCCTGCGCGCGGCGGCCGGGCAACGCCTCGAGGAGCGCGTCGACGGTGCTCCGCTCATCCTCCCCTTCCTCCTCCTTCGCGGCGGCGGTGGGGACGGGTTGGCGGCTGGGCGTCGATTTGGGCCTGGATCCGGGCGGGGAGGTCGGGGAGGCGGGATCGGCCGTGGAGGAGCGGGTGGCGCGGCGCGGGGCGACGGGCTGCGACATCGCGGTGGGTGTCGGCGGTGGTCGGCGTCGGCGAGGATGCCGTCGGAACCCTAGGCGGCGAGAGGCGGGGACCGGGTGGGACTGGGACTTTTGGAAGGGATCAGGGAATGGCGAGCCGCGAGCGGGACTTCGGGAAATTTTGGGCGCGCGCCGCAGCGTGGGCGGGCGGGAAGATGATGCACGGTTGGGCCGTCGTCCATGGGCCTTTGTTAGGCCAGTTCCGTTCGTAAACTGGTGATTGGTGCAGCCCAGAAAGCTCATGCGATACACGGTCAGTGGCAAGCTGGGCTGGGGGAATGGTTGGCCCAAATCAAGAAAAGCACTCTGAGGAAGGAAAAAGTCTACTTTTGCTCCCTTAACTTTTGTGAAAGTCTACTTTCTCTTCCTGAACCCCAAAACCAGATAAACAACCTTCTTCAACTTTTCAAACCATGCGCTTTTCCTTCCTGAAGTGGTTTTGATAGTGGTTTTGCTACAGTGATGGTGGCTTTGTCTTTTTTTTTTTTATTTATTTCAGCCAAATTTTTTAAAAATTATAGTAAATCACAAAAAAATCATAAAATGGAAAATCTAATTTTGTTGGACTCCATGTAACTAGATCTACACAGTAAATATATAATATGTTATGCTTTAGTTTAAAGTTTTTGCTAGTCTTTTTCTTTTTTATTTATTTTGGCTGAATCTTTGAAAAATCATAAAAAAATCATAAAATAGAAAATTCAATTTTCTTGTCTCCACATGAGTAGGTCTGCATAGTGAATATATAATATGGTATGCTTCAGTGCAACAAAATAGTTATAGAAGCTATATTTATGAATTATTTTAATTAATTATAGAAAAACATAGATCGAAAAGCTACAAAGAAGAATTTATATTAAAATATATCATATTATATGTTTATTTGTAGATCTACTCATGTGGAGTCTAAGAAAATTAGGTTTCCCATTTTTTTGATTTTTCTATGATTTACTATGATTTTTCAAAATTCGACCAAAATAAATAAAAAAGAAAAAGATTAGCAAAAATTTTGTATTAAAGCATACCATATTATATATTCACTGTGTAGATGTACTCACATGAAGTCCAACAAAATTAAATTTTTTATTTTATTTTTTACTATGATTTTTCAAAAGTTTGGCTGAAATAAATAAAAAAGAAAAAGACAAAACCACCGTCACTATAGCAAAACCACTATCAAAACCACTTCAGGGAGGAAAAATGCATGGTTTAAAAAGTTGAAGGAGATTGTTTATCCCGTTTTAGGATTTAGGGAGGAAAAGTAGACTTTTGCGAAAGTTGAGGGAGCAAAAATAAACTTTTTCCCTCTGAGAAATGAACAAGTAGGGCCTTTCTGACCATACCAAGCCCAAACCTAAGCTATATCGGTAGAGCCAGCGCCGGACGTCCGGACGGCTGGAGTGTCCGGACACAGCTTTCGAGATTTCTCTGCCACGCACCTACTGAAAAATAGCTCGCTCGTCCGTGTCGTGGACCACCTAAGCCTGCTCTGCTCTGCTTTTATGCACGTAGCAGCACTACCCACCAACTGGCACATATGCACACAACAGTAGGACACCTATTGCTTGCATGTGCACACACGCGCACAACAGCAGCACCAGCAGGCGATGTGTTCACGTGCCTGCATGCACAGCTGGTAAACACAGCAGCAGCATGTAACACCTCTGGTGTTACGTTAACCTAAACCTGCCATGTCATCATCATCATTGCATGAGCAATCATGATTAGAGAAACCTAATGAGTACAACTAAAATGAGCGCTCTTTTATATCATATGTGTATGTGTATACCAATTAAACTTTACCTCCATGTTTAATTTGGTTTATAAAAGTAATCAACTAAAAGAAAGCTTGGTGTGTACAAGTGCTTGGCTAACTCTGATTTACACCCCAAACATGTTTTACAAGTCAAATGATATAAAAGAAAGAATCGAGATTGAATTCAGAATTCAAATCCTAAACCCTAACTCAAGTGGCTAAGTGTGGGGAATTGAATTTCACTTTCAATTTTAAGGGGCTAACCATAATTAATTTTCTTAATAAAGGTTACCAAACTTTGGCATCATTTCAAAGTATGAACTTTGTACCTTGAAAGTATGCTATTGGTTGGGTTTGAAAAATACTACAACACCATTAATTAATTGCCCAAAGATTCAATTTGAAAATCCTTTTCAAAAGCTTGAAAATTCAAAAGCCATTTGCCCCCTTCTCAATTTCATCTCAAAATATTCAAAATTTAGAAAAATTTCAAAATACAGATTGTACATCTCTTTGAGCTCTATAAGTTTGATATATAAAGTTTTTCAAGTTTTTGATTAAAAATTTAAGTAATTTTAAAAGTTCTTTAAATTGGGAATTATCCCCTTTTAATTTTTAAACTCCAATTCAAAAACTATTTAGTTTCATGAAAAACTCTCTGAATCAAAGTTGTAGATCTTGAAAAATAGGACAACTTTTATTTTTGGAGATTTTCATCTTTTATTCAAATTTTGAAAGTAATTTTTAAATCTCAAAAGTTAGGGTTTTGCACTATTTTCAAATTTGAAATGCAATTTCAAAACTATTTAGAATATAACAAAACTTCTTTAATGAAAGTTGTAGAGCATAAAATTTTGAGCAATCTTTATTTTTAGAGAATTTCAAGTACAGTTCAAATTTTGGAAGTAATTTGAATAAAACAGAGGAGAGGAAGGGGAAGCTGCTACAGTGTTGAACAAGGGGGTGCCACCTTGCTGCATCGCCCATGCCGGCCGATCGACCGCAGTCGCCGTGGCCTTTCTCGCTGTTTCCCCATTTTCCCGCGCCGCCAACCAGATAGACATCGTCGCGAAGGTGCCGGCCGTCTCCCTGGCCTTCTTCTTGCTCTATAAATGCCCCGGCCGCCGTCGTCATCGACTTTTCTTTCTTTTTTCTCCTCACCGGCCGCCGTGATCTCCCTGTCCAATTCACGCTCCACGCACTGCCATCGTTTCCTCCACTCTGACATAAGCTCTGCCAGCTTCTTGCGCACCTACTGAGCCAGTCCACGCCTTCTCTAGTCATCGGAATTGCCTACACACCATCATCTTCCCCAACTCCGGTCACCGTCGCCGCCGTGAGTCCTCTGCGCTGGCCAGTGCCGCTCGGAGTCCCTTGGGTCACTTTGTTCCAGCTTTTCACTTGGTCTTGAGGCGCTGATGTTCGTTGGTCTTTGTTTTTTCCACAGCCGAGCACCGGAGCCGTCGGAACGCTGCATCACCATCGGTTTTGCGCCGCCGTCCACCCGCCACCGTGTTCCACCGTCTTTGTTCCGTCTTCCTTCAATTCAACACGAGCCCCGTGTTGTGGTGAGCTCTGTGAAGTCTTAATCGTTCATGTTTGAGTCGCACCCGCACCGTAGTCGTCGTTGCGTCGTTGCGCCGTCGCTCACCGTCGGACCGAGCCGCCGTGGTCGTAGCTGCGCGTCTTCCGGTGATGGAAAGGAGGCATGATATACCTTGTCGGGATCAGGGGAGTGAGAGGAGTCTGTCTATGTGCTCTGCATCGTCGGAGGGGTCGCCGACGGCGAGCTAGCCGATTGACTGCCACCGCCGCTCGGTTTAAACGGAGGAAAGGGAGGGAGGAAGAAAGAGCTGACAGGTGAGGTCACCCTGTCAGCGTGAGGGAGAGGGAAGCGGCGCGGGGCGCTGGCCGAAGGGCCGTGCGCCGCGCTGTGCAGGCCGCTTGGCCGCACAATAAGTCCGGGAGAAAATAAAAAATGTTTTTCTTTTTTCAATTTAATTTCCCAAAGCTAATTTTCATAATTTTGTTATAATTTATTTTGGGCAGATAAAATTTTGAGAAAAATATATGTGTGATCCTTATGCTATGCTCTATTTATGAAAAATGCTAACCCTGTGTTTTCAGTAACTTTTATTTATGTCAAAAATTGCTCTTTTAATTAATAAATGCAACTTCCATGATTTTTAATAATTAAAATATAAGTCCAAAAATCTTGAAATTTGTTTTGTGTGCTAATTAGATAATAATGATCTTAATTATGAAGTTTGATCATGTTTTAACTAATTTTTGTTTTATACTTATAGGAAGTTAGAACTATGGAGACACACGTTAGAGTCGAAGTTAATTAGTAGGACCAAGACCGAGTATATGAGGTGCGATTTCAGCGACTAGGCACGAGGAGGGAGACGTTAGCCTAGATGGGCAAGTGGTGGCCAAGAAGGATACTTTTCGGTATTTAGGATCGATGCTACAAAAGGATGGCGACATAGATGAAGACGTCGGTAGGCACGCAATTGCAGCGGGATGGTTTAATTTTTTTGTGATTGCCTCGAAGTGAAGGGTAAATTCTATAGGACTAGTTAGTAAGTTTGGCCCAATTCCAAAGAATTGAGTGGCTTTCAACAACTATAAAAATGGGTTGGGGTGTGGAGGAGAAATATTCAACACCGAAATTGGTTTGGACATGTCCAACCCTCCCGAGGCGCCCGGTGCGTAATCACTAAACCGATTTGGGACGGTTTGAGAGACATGGAATATTCCAAGGATTTAGTTTTGGACAGAGCGCTTGGAGATCATTGAACCGTTGTGCCCTTTTGTGTCTTCCGTTTCTTCTCTTGGGTTCATCTTTAGCCTACCCCAACTTGCTTGGGATAAAAGGCTTTGTTGTTGTTGTTGTTGTTGTCGTAATACCCTAGTTAATTAATGTTTAATTAATTAATCTCTTGTTTAATTAGGGTTTAATTAATCTCTAGTTAGTAAGTTAATTAGTGGCTTTCAACAACTATAAAAATGGTTAATAAATTAGTAATTAACCTTAATCACTATTAGGGTTTGCATGATTTTGGGATTGAGTGATGACCCTAGGTCATTAACCCTAATGACCTTTATTTTATGTTGATTGCGCATTGTCCATAATCAACACTAGCTATCCGTCCGTAGTGCAACTTTACCGTGAAGGAAAGTTGTACTCAAGATAGACTAGTTATCGTTGCATCATTATCGCATGATCCTTTTATTACTGCATTGTAATCATGCATCTCAATCGTGTAGTTGTGTCGTCCGAGGAGGGAATTGATCCAACTCCTACTTCTGAAGAAGGTGTTCAGCGTGAAGAGGTTGAATCCGATCTCGGTGATTGGGTAGCTGAGCCCCTCTTCGTCGAGCCCCAAGGTAAGCCCCGGATGCATTCAAACCTTGCCTTGAATTTCGAAAGTCTTTTATGATTTTATGTGGATGATATGATGCATTAGGTGTAAGGAGTTGTGTGATACCCTACTTGATGTATTTACCATACCTTGATACATTATCCTGGATACCTGTTTTGATTTCGAAATGCTTAGTATACGCTTAGTTCTGCTATCAGCATAGGTTTTTTGAAAATATTTTCAAAAGTTGATAACAGTGCTATCTCTGAGAAAGTATTCAAAACTTGATGTACCTGTTGTTTATCCTTTACTTCGATCGGGTCAAGGATATTCAACAGTGATATGATGAGTAAATCGAGACGCCGGTGGAGTGACTTGCATCAGAAAGGGCTAGTGCCCAGGTGTAGTGTCTTCCACTTATGTCGGTTAAGGACCGTTCGTTGTGGTGATCCTGTGGTCAAGAGGGTTATTGGATAGTACTAGTCGCATGCTAATGGCGGTAAGCTCTCTTGTATTATCCATGACGAGGACGGACAACCGGGACGAGCGTAGCGTGTACCCACCCTACGGGGCGCACCGTGGAAGGGGACAGCGGCGTAGGGAGGTAATGTACTGTACCCTCGTAGTTAGGACCCGTTCTAGCCGGGAGAAATACAAGCGTTGAGTTGATGTATGTAAGATGGCCAGTTCTGCATACATCGTGTGGTTAGGAAGCCCCAGCTGGGTATATAAGCGATTCGAATCGTCGTTGCTCCACGATATGGGAGACTTGACCAAGCGTCAGCATCGTAGTAATGATGAAAGTTGTAAGACTGAAAAGTTTTGAAACTGTTACATGGCCGATAAGTGTTTGCTATAGAGTAGGATAACTAAGATGAAAAGTAAGGATCAACTTTAGTCGCTTTTTGGCAAATGTGTCTTTTGATCTTGCTAAAGCCTCACCTTGATTTCTATTAGCCAGCATTCCTGGGTCTTCTCCACTCTTTTTGGTCGGGTAAGTCTTGCGGAGTACTTTTGTACTCAGGATTTGTTTGACCCCTGTTGCAGGTAAACCGTGTGAACAAGAGTGTTATGGCCCTTGTTGCATGACGGTCGTTGAGAAGTGTCTGATGAGGAGTAGGTTGTATGGTCCGTGGGCAGGGCATTTTCGTTCTTGTGGTTTGTAATAAAATTAAGTAATGATACTTCTGCTGTCTTGTAATAATAACACTATGGTTTGTATAAGTTTAAAAACTGAGTTGTAAATTAAGTTATTGTAAGTCTTCCGCTACTCTGGTATTTTGTATGAAAACTGTTGTAATATTGTGATGTCTCCGTAAGTATCGATCCTGGAGAAATCGTGGTTTATCGGGGGTTCAACCGACGAAACGTTCTAGGTTATATGGTGTACAAACATAGCTGACAGAGGTCTTAGAGACAATGTCAGATGCTTGTGGGCCATATAATTTAGAAGGTTCTGCCACATAGCACCAGCAGGCGACGCATGCCCGTAGCAGCAACACCACCACCGAGCAATGCAGTGACCCCACGTGTAACACCCCGGTCCAGAGCTTAATAGGATTAATATGATACTCATACCAATAAGTTACAACTTCTTTTCCGGAAGCCTATCTCAAAAAACTCTAAAGTTAAGCGTGCTTAGCTTGGAGCGATGGATGACCGACCGGGAAGTACTTTCCGGGTGCGTATGAGTGAAGACAAAGTGCGTAGAAAAGACTGGTGTTGGTCTGTGAGGGCAGTAGTGGTCCTATTAAAGCTGACAGATGTAAGCGGGCCCGGTCTCGAGGAGGCGGGACGTTAGAAATGGTATCAGAGCCGACTCTCGCGGTTTCACGGACGCGTGTGTGTCGCAGTAGCGCAGGCATGGTGCGCATGGCTGGTGTGGATCCGTCGTGGTCACACAGCATGGCACATGGCGCTGGCACCGACACACACCCGGGCGTGGCCAAGAGAGGAGAGGTCCTCGACTGGGGGTTGATCGACGAGGACGTCGATCTCTTAAGGGGGTGAGGATGTAACACCCCGGTCCAGGGCTTAATAGGATTAATATGATACTCATACCAATAAGTTGCAACTTCTTTTCCAGAAAGCCCATCTCAAAAAACTCTAAAGTTAAGCGTGCTTAGCTTGGAGCGATGGGTGACTGACCAGAAAGTACTTCCCGGGTGCGCATGAGTGAGGACAAAGTGCGCAGAAAGGACTGGTGTTGGTCTGTGAGGGCAGTATTGGTCCTATTAAAACTGACAGATGTAAGCGGGCCCGACCTCGAGGAGGCGAGACGTTACACCACGGTGGCACGGGAACCCATGATAAAGTAGTAGCATGTACTTTTGAGCAAATAATGGTGACCCACACACACCAGCAATACCATGCCAATTTAGAACATGTGTTCTTCATACTAGCACTACCCCCCCCCACACACACCCCAGCAATACCAGCCACTGGCTAGCCCTCTCTTCTGGCCATAGAAAGCCGCATAAGAAACATGCAACAACACAGAAACCCTTACTGCAACAATAAGCTGAGACATCTAAAACACGATGAAACATATTACTGTAACAATAAAAATAAACAACTGCAACATTAGGGTGAAACAACTGAAACACCAAAGAACATGTTACTGCAACAACAAAAGGAACAAACAATTGCAACATGATATTATTACATACTACAACATTTTAAGTAATACAACAAAAATGAACACCATCTGCAATATTAGGGTCAAACAATTGAAACACCAAAGAACATGTTACTGCAAATAACAAAAAGAGCAAACAATTGCAACATAATATTATTACATGCTGCAATATTTCAAGCAGTACTGTTGTGACATGAGATTGGAGCAATCAAAACATACTGCAACATCTCAAGAAGTAATACTGCAACATCTCGAGAAGTACCACTGTAAC
Source organism: Chrysopogon serrulatus (assembly GCA_015844335.1). Taxonomy (NCBI): domain Eukaryota; kingdom Viridiplantae; phylum Streptophyta; class Magnoliopsida; order Poales; family Poaceae; genus Chrysopogon; species Chrysopogon serrulatus. The sequence continues at coordinate 56,471 of JADLZL010000394.1, read as the reverse complement.
ATTTCACAAACATTTGTTGCAAGGACTAAACAAATCTTATTGCAATATTCGAAAACATAAATTGCAACATCTAAAAAAACCCGTTACAACACTTAGGGATCTGATCCCTAAAAGTTCGCCAGAACTCTAGCCACCACCACATCTTTTAGATCTAGAGGAGGGGGAGGAGAAGGCCTTAGATCCATAGAAGGGCTCCGATCTAGATCCAGTGGGAGGAGGAGCAGACCTCAGATTCAAATCCCTCCACCACCTACCTGATTAGAGCCATCGTTGTCATCCTCACCTCCAGTGGGATGCGCAAGCAGGGTTGTAAAGGACAGTGGGGGATGCATGGATGGCGCGGTGGGCTAGGGACAAAGGAAGGAAGGGAGCATGTGCGGCGCGAGGGCGCTTCGGGCTGAGCAGCGATGCAGGAGAGATTGAGCGTGGAGGAGTGGGCAGAGTAACTGCTGGAGAGAGCAAGTGGAGGCCACAAACAGAGCGGGGGTTGGTAAAGTGCGATGCATAGGAGTGGATAAGTACGAAGGGAGCTAGCAGCTGGGGTTGGTAAATGCGATGCAGAGGAGTGGATAAGTACGAAGGGAGCGAGTGGAGCAGCGCGTGCCACGTCCGGCGGTGAAAAACGAGTCGGACGCTCGACTTACAGCTTTACCGAAGCTATATATGAGGTTTAGGAAAGAAGATGTGGCAAGAGGAAGACAAGAAAAAAAGGGCATACATGGATATGGATTCCTCCTGATCCTGAGAGTGGTTTGCACAAAATGAGTGTTGGCGCGGCTGTTGCAAAGAAATTAAAGGTGAAGTGGGAGTTGTGTTGGCACGATAATCAAGGAAGATTTGTTACAACAAGTGCTAAGGTATGCTCGATAGGTGATGCTGAACCCTTGAATGAAGGCTTGAACCAATGGCTTGCGTAGAGGATTTTGCATTTACTGAAGAATTTGGGTCTCCTAATTAAAAGTGGCTTCAGACTGAGTAAATGTTTATATCAATAATATAGTGAGAGAACAACATGTCCAAGTAAGGAGACTCGAAGATGTCCACCATGTATTTCTTGATGCGAACATGGATGTAATGATCAAATGAAATGAAACTGTACCTAGCTTCCCACCTCTCACAAAAAAGAGCATCTTCTCTGTCTAATAATGTAAAGCATGTTTTATTTTGTTAGGACAAACTAACCTTTGACCGATAGTTGTATAGTTACTGTAATATTTGTGATACAAAATTGATGTCACTAGACTCATAAAAATGAATATTAATGCAACCAAATATGGTATATATCTACTATGTAAAGCAGCCACCGTCACTTTCATATAAATAATAAAATAAGCAGCCGTCGTCGTTGTTATGTCATGTCTCCGGTGTACTCACCCTAATAATGAAAGGACGATATTATGAATCGGGGCATGAATAAAAAGATATTTTGCTCAGATACGGTGATGAAAGTATGATTCTCTCTCTCTACTAGTTTCCAGGGTTGTATAAGATTTCTCAAATTTATATTACTAGACAAATTTGCTCATATCGTTTTCAAGGGTCCACACACAAACGAAGAGTAATTCATCATAAACTTTGTAGTTGTTGATGCACTACCTTGTTCCGTCGGTAGTATGTAGCTAGAGAAACATTCGTATAGTTGAGCAGTTGAGAACTGGAGATAACGTTGCGACCTGAATGGCAGAAACTCCCCTACGAATGCACAATAAGCGCCAAGTTTTGCTGGCAATACTGGAACAGAGTAAAAGAGTGAAGAGATGTAGGATTAAATGGTCTCGGTCATGACAGATTTTCATGCTCTACTTAAAAGGAAGGATCTTGCCTGTTGATGATCTAACGTGATTTCACTCTCAGCCTTGAAACATCTCGGTTGATCTAACGTGATTTTACACGCTATAAGTTTTTGAAACCTTCGAAGAGGCGGATGTGGATACAATTACTACGAGCAGATGTTGCTGTCACGGCTATATACTAGGAAAACATCGGAATATCAGCGTCAAATGCTGATCACGTCCACATGGATAACACACATTGCATGGTTCGGTGCATTGACCAAGTCTAACAAGAAATGTTTTTTCTATAAATCATCGAAGCAAACTGCCAAAACTAATTTCTCACGTGCCCCCTTTGGAAACCTATACATTATTAACAATTTTTCTCGTTTATGTATGAAAATGATGCATACTCCTTTTTTTTGCGAGCCCGATTTAACCTCGTGAGGGTTTATTTGAATGCACCGACTGTATTTATTTTAATCCACTCCAATATGCTAGGTGGATACGAGTGCATCCAAACAAGTCCTTATGATTGTCGTGCTCAATTCATTAATTAGATCCGACTATGGTTTTAAAGTGTCATTTAGTAGGGTTTGTAAAAGTGGTCTACTAGTATTTCAGATTGATGAATGGCTATATATATATATCGTCTAACTTTGCCCTTGAAGCTAACACATATCTAATTTCTTAAAAATCCCTACCCAATAGGATAGAAAAAACGGTTTTATCCACTATAGGCTACAGGTCATAGGAACTAATCAAAGCTAAAAGGAAATTGCGTCTACCGATTTCTCTCCACAAAATAATTTCTAAAAGTATATATTTTACCAAATGTTTTTTACAAATATTAATTTAACTATGTCAGAGAAGTAGAATCGGTCATTTTGAAGGAGACGACTCAAAGTTGAAACGGTTGAGGAAGAAGATCACGCAAACAAAACTGGTCCATTTTGAAGGAGACGGCGGCCCTCGGCGGCTCTTACCTGCACTGCACGTCCGGCCAGGCGGCCACAGGGCCACGGGCCATTCTTTTTTTCCCCCTTCTCGCGTCTCCTGCCTTAGTCCATAAGGAACGCTTGTTGTTTTATCATCCGACGAGTATACTAAAACAAAACTGGTCCATTTAACCTACTCGTAATTAGTCAAGCATCTCTAGATTATTATTGTTGTTAACAATGATGGGTGGCATCAACGGAGAACAACTCCTTGTTCTTTGCGATACGGACTTGGATTCTTGGACAACAGATCCATCGAATCGGTCCATCCGATGCATGTGTAATTATAGGTTACATGCAAGTCAAACTAGTTTAATTTTGATTGAGTTTACAGTGAACAATGTTAATATTTATTACTATGTCTTTAACTATGTTTGTTATAATCATTATATGTATTTTACAATCAGTTTAATAATACGTATTTATTTTATATCATAGTCTGGTCAAACTTTAAATCATTTGGTCATCAAAAACTGAGAATAGCTTTTTTTACTGAGAGAGCTAGTACGCTAAAAATAGGAGTGATCAGAGAGGGCGGGTCACGGCGTGGTGACAGGGACTTGTGTTGGTATCATGCTGCGTGGTCTTTCCACATCAACATGATTACAAGGGGGACAGGGCGACAAAATGCCCAAAGCAACAGCAACAGTCTCGCCCTTTATTTGTTAATTAATTAATTAGTTAATTAATGGAGTACTAGTATCCCTACCTGATGCTATTCAGGCGAATGATGAGGAGCAGCGTATTAGTTTGTTATTACAAAACGTCAGTGCAAATTAAATATATTTATATCATCACGAAATACCAACTACACATTTGGAGGAAAAACAATAATTCTGTTGTTGTTTTTTCCTGAATAAAACGGGGACACGTATTGCTGGCCAGAATCCACAAGTGTGTACTCCTCCAGTCACTGTAGCATACTCATGCTCCTTGCTGAAATGGAAGAACGTTTTACTGCGAAAAAGAACGGTGAGTAGAGTTAGTCAGTTAGTGGTGGTTGACATCAGCCGCAGAGCTTCTGTTTTTTTTTTTCTTCTTTTTCGAATAGTGGTGGTTGACATCAGCCGCAGAGCTTCTGTTTTTTCCCCCTTCTTTTTCAAAGAAGGATATGATGCAATGGTAAAAAAAGAGGAGCAGGGGATGGTCATTCCTCTTGTGCGCAGTTACCAACTGGCATGATTTTCTACAAATAGGGTTCTACGAATGGTAATTTTCGCCGAAATACCATCGCTCAAAGCTTACGAACGAAGTAATAATATGGAAACTACATCTCAAAGAACGGCTACGGTGGCGTCTAGAAACCAAAATCTGCCACGCTAAATTGACGATTCGATGCGAAGACGCTGCGGACTCACGGCTCAGTTCATTCCACGAAAAAAGTATAGAGAAGAAATTTTTTTTATTTTTATTTATATTAGTAAAAAAAACAGACGCAAATGAGGACAGCGAGGGGTTTGTGTGGACTCTGAAGCGTTCGCGTCCAACGAACGATCTCGCGTGCTGCTGCAGCGCCACGCGCACGCGGTCAAGTCTGGAACTGAACCATCCGTCGAGATGCCGACGATGGCCTGGACGATGCGATGCCCACCATTTGCCGCGGCGTCGTTTCGCGGCTGCGCGTTTCTCCGTCTGAAAAAGCCTCTCGAGCTTCCTCAGTGCCCCTACATGGCCACATCGGGGCAGCAGTATCCGGCTATCCGCACCCGGTACTGCTGCTTTGGGAGTTCGGCGGGTCGTCTTCTTCCCAAGTTCAAGTTCATCATCGCCCATGAGCATGGCTGTGCCAACCGATGAGTTATGGTAAACCAAAATCGGCTTGTTTTTCTCACTGTCAGAATGGCTCTGCTTAGTCAACTGATAAACTGAAAATAGCTTGTTTTTATGAGAAAAACAGCGTTGGAATAGCTATAAGCTAGCTCATAAGCTGAAACAAACATATTAGAAAAAATAAAATTACGCTAAAATAAAATTACGCTAGCACTCAAGTAGACCACCTGGTGGGTGATGGTTTTTTTGAATTCAAAAAGGAGGACGGGATACTATGATTGGAAATGGGGGTGATGTTTTTTTGTCATGTCTGTTTCCCCTGGAGTAGTTTGTACTCTCTCCGTTCCATGATTTTGTCGTTAAAAAAATTACACCCCTCTCATAAATATTTTTTTTAAGTGACGAACTCTATGTGATGGAGAGAGTAAACCTGCAATGTACAGTAGTTTGGAAGTTTCAGCTGCACAAACAGACGGGTACGTCCATTCCATTCGCTGAAAGTAGATGAGACGTAGCAGAACCAGACAGGCCATTTCGACAAATTCCATTCTTTTTCCTGGAGTTGGATTTGACAACACACGCACGGCTCGAGTCGAGTGTGCTGCGGGCAAGTGGCTACAAGGCGAGCACGCACGCCTCCAGCAGACAGACAGCAGGCCGAGCAGGAAAACGAAAGGGGGCGTGTCGCATTATGATGATGATGATGTGCTCTTCTCTCTGCGTCTCCCTCCCATTCGAAAAAAAGAGAAAGGCCTCGGCTTGACCGGTTGCATGATGCATTATTTGCATCGTTATTTGCCCTTTGGCGGCTCTCCGGTTCGTGGTTCAGGTTGGGACGCCCTTTTTAGCAGCTGGCCTGCAAATCATTTGCTGAAATGAAAATTCCCTCCCCCTCTTCGGTTATGGTATTGGCTTGCAGCTGTCAGTCTGCCTCTAAAAAAGGCGCTCTTTTTAGGAAGACTAGTAGTATATTGCAACGCCCCAATTATAGATGGTGATGTTTTGCTCAGGTGTCCGCGTCAGTAGTCTCAATAGTCCCTCGACCAGCTTTGGAGATGCCTCAGATCAACCTCACGACGAACAATCCAAAGTTTGTTTTTTTTAACATTTATTCCCTGATGACGGAGTATAGTAGTATGTGTTGCTGAGATTTGCAAGTCACCCAGAGGTCAGAACGATATACTCGTATCAATCTGCTGCATATTTTTTCTCCCACAATCAGCTACTCGCTCCAATCCATTAGGTTTCCTCCATGACCAGGTCTTGAAGTTTATACACGCACCTACTCTACTACTGCCCATTTGACTCTGCTAAACCTGGCCAAAACGAAGAAAACCTTGAGCTATATTGCATGGATAGACATGGAGCAGAGCAGTAGTAGTTGTGTCACCTAACCTGTATTCCCTTGCCTTCCCCCGGCACAGCACGCACAAACCTACCAGAAAAAAAAAAAAATACAAGCAGGCGACTTCCACTAGTAGAACCTTCACCCATGGGCAGCATGGCCGGAATAGTTTAAGCGTTCGAGTCCCCTGCTGCGGCTGGGGGGCAGGCGGCTAGGGTTCCACCGGTTCTTCAAACACGCGTGACAGCGACCTGTACCATCTCCTCTCCCCCGGTCCGGTCCGGCCCGGCCCCGGCCGTTTCTTTATCCTGTACTCCCCCCCTCTCTGATGATGATTTACATATATGCCGTGCCTTTGCGGAGCAGAAAAGCAGAGGGATCAACACGCTTCCGGTTCCGGCAACGCACACAAACACACACGGGTCCTCCCTCCCGCTCCCGCTGCGAATTTCTTCTCTAATATAATCGCATGCACTTCACGTTCTCGCGTGGGGGATGCGGATGCCGCGCATTTGCCATTGCTGCCGGGGATTGCAATCGCAAGTAGAGGGAGGCAGCTGCAGCTGAAGGATTAATCCAGGTTGCTTCTGGCTCTGGGTGCTTGTCTGCTCGTGCTCGCTTCAGAATTGTCGCCCGTGACCGTGAGTCCGTGACCTTGGATAAAAAGCAGAGGAAGCTTTCTTCTTAGCATTATCCACGGAGAAATAGAGAGAGAGAGCGTGAGCGGGAGACAATTGGAGGCTGTTCGCTTGCTGGATCGATTGTTAAGGGTAACTAATACCTTTTGATGATTTGGTGATCGTCGTTCTCTGATCAGTTCTTGAAGGTTGCTGATTCTGCAAGGTGCTTGCTTTTTCTTGGTGGTCGATCCAGTTCCAGGTGCGTGCGTGGCCTTGCTAGCTAACTAGGAGGAGGCCATGGGTTCTTGCGTGTCGTCGACGAGGCATCGGCGGCGGTCCGAGGAAGCTGTCGGTCGCGGCGCGGAAGTTCCGGCGGAAGGTGTCCACGGCGATCGCCGACGCGCCCATCATCCGCGGCGCCGGCGGCGCGGCGGGTTGCTTCGCCCGGCACGGGGTCGTCCACGTGGAGGCGCCGGACTCCAACGTCACCCTGCACCTCACCAAGCTGCAGTGGCAGCACAGCCAGATGGACGCCGGCAGCGGTAAGACTTAATTAAGAGCAGCAGCATAGCAATTCATATAGCATCTCCTACTCCTCCTGAATTCTGTAATTGCTAGTACCAGTACTAGCAGATTTGCTCACAGCTCTGGAAAATTTGTGCAGTGATTTGCGAAGAAGCATGGTACGATTCTGTCAGCATCCTGGAGTCACCGGACTCGGACGAAGATCTCGACAACGATTTCGCAAGCGTCAGCGGAGGTAATGTCCTAGTAGTTCAGATATTTGTTCATACATATCAAAAACTAAAAACGTGAACTGCAGTTTCAGACTTTCCAGTACTCACGTTTTTCCTTCCAATCCAATCCAGATCCTCTGCCTGATGTCACCGGCGCCTCAAATGCGCCGCAGTGCAAGGACGCAGCGTGCTTCTTGGACACCATGCAGCTCCTCAGGAGCATTGCAAACGCAGAATCTTGTGATCAAAGTGAACAGCCTGACAAGAGTGATGTCTCGAATGTTGCTGCCACTTCAACTAATAGTGGTAGCTCCAATGATGAGGAGTGCTGCAGTAGTACACTGAAGGAACTTCAGGCTGCAATGTCGCCGCGGCCGGCGTCGATTCCGAGCAACAAGGTCCAGCCGATGCCGATCGTTGGTGTCAGCCCGCACCAGCAGCAGAAGAAGAAGACAGCCGTGGTCAGGGTCTCGTTCAGGAGGAGGTCGTATGAGGGTGACGAGATGACCGAAATGAGTGAGTTGCCTAGCGTTAACATCTCAGCTACGCCATTGCAATGCCATCTTCATGCGGCCGTTTAGTAGCTGAATTATTACTTAGCTGACAAATTCTGCAATTCCAGGTGGTTCTGCAAATTACTTGTACCGCCCAAGGGCAGGTTTCACGGTGCCATGTTCGACCGGTGAGAAACTGTCAGAAGGTTGCTGGTCCGTTCTTGAGCCATCGACGTTCAGAGTTCGAGGCGAGAGCTTCTTCAAGTAAGCAGCAGTGGCACTATTGTAAACACAATTTTGACAATATCGTACATGATTAAGCCTGACTGAATCTTTGAAATTCCTGCAGAGACAAGAGGAAGTACCCAGCTCCAGACTGCTCCCCTTACACCCCCATTGGAGCAGACATGTTCGCATACACAAGGAAGATTCATCACATTGCGCAGCACCTCTCGCTTCCGTCTCTGAAGACACATGAGACCTTTCCTACCCTCCTCATTGTCAACATTCAGGTAATTCAGTAGGTCATAAAGGGTTCTTAATCACTGCTTTTTAACTACTGACTGTTAATTGTTTAGTTCTGACTTCTGAGCCTAACAAGTTTACTTGTTTGTGCAGCTGCCCACCTACCCTGCTACCGTGTTTGGCGATAACGACGGTGATGGGATAAGCCTAGTTCTGTATTTCAAGTTATCTGACAGTTTTGACAAGGAGATTTCTCCTCAATTGCAGGACAGCATCAAGGTAGATTTCTCTTTGCATATAGATGAAGCACCTCCTCTGGAAAAGTTTCTGACTGACTAGTTATGCAGAGGCTTATGAATGAGGAAATGGAAAAGGTGAAGGGGTTCCCAGTAGACAGCATCGTGCCCTACACAGAGAGGCTGAAAATCCTGGCTGGTTTGGCAAACCCTGAAGACCTGCAGCTGAGCACGGCAGAGAGGAAGCTTGTGCAGACATACAATCAGAAGCCTGTGCTATCTCGCCCACAACACAAATTCTACAAGGTAACTGACTGCATTTCCTCACTAGTTTATAGACAAACAGGTGCTGAAATAGTAAAATTTGTTTTCATTTCTGACTGAAGCATGTGTTTGCATTGATAATGTAGGGTCCTAATTACTTTGAGATCGATCTCGATGTCCATCGGTTCAGCTTCATATCGCGGAAAGGGCTCGAGACCTTCCGGGAGCGGCTCAAGCATGGTGTTCTTGATCTTGGTCTAACTATTCAGGTACATAATTTGCTTCTGCTCTTGGCTGAAAAGTGACCGCTTGATTTGTTTAAAAAAAAAAAAAAAAAAAAAAAAAAGTGACCCCTTGACTGCATGTCTGTAAGACTGTAACTTAACCATGGTCTGATACTGGTTGCAGGCACAAAAGGCTGAGGAGTTGCCAGAGCATGTCTTGTGCTGCATGAGGCTGAACAAGATCGACTTCGCCGACAACGGGCAGATACCGACGCTGATAACTGCAGCTGATGAGTAAATCTTGTCATGTTACTGTAGGGCACTAACTTTCAGGAAAAGCAAAAGGAGAGTGTTGTTTGTAGATGTTCTTGAGATGCTGTTTGTATAGATCGGCAGATAGTTGTAGGAACTAACTCAAGTTTGTGAGCTAAGAAACACTGCACGCAGATTTGTGTAAATACTTGTTGATCATTGCCCCCAAAAGAGGAGGACGAAAAAAAGGATATTGCAGAAATCTGCATTCTGAACTCTGAAGATGTATATGCATGTCTGTGTTTTCTTTTCTTTTTTTTGAAACAAAATACATGCTTGTGTTTTCAGTTCATGATTACTAATGGTTCAGTTACATCACCACACGAGTTTTTTTCCTTGTTCCTTCCGTTCTTCAGCTACAATTTTCCCCATGAGAAAAACAAAAAAAAAGGTGAAAATCAAAGAAATAAATAAAGAGAAAACCCATGTACATACCATGCAGCACAAGCACATGTTTAGCCGAAATCAACATGTCAGCTCCTCTGTAACAGTTGAAATCTAATCAAATACGTAACAATTAGCCGGCACAAACACCTGCCCAAAAGAATCAATGATCCAGCCTCTATTATTCACACCCAGGAAAGCCACACTCCAGAGAGGCCAATGCCCAATAGCCCCACTCATTTCCCGGCTAGCCCTCCTCCTTCAGCTGCCGAGCCCCCCAGTTCCCCTGACATGCCCCACTTCCACTAGCCGTGTTCGCGGACGAAGGGGCCGGATCAGCAGAAGAGCCGCCCGCGGCGGCTTCGTTGCCCCGGCCCGGCGGGCCGTGGTTGTGGCGGCCGGTGTACGTCGTCAGGACGCACCTGGGGTCGGTGGACGCCCTCTCGATCTGCTTGCGCACGTTGCAGTTGTCGGCGATACACTTGTAGTAGCTCCTGCACATCACATCATTGAGCAGAGCAGTGAGCATGCACTGAGCACCGATTCACCATCAGGTGAGCATGCACTGAGCGCCATCAGAGCTCACAATGGTTGGTGCACGTAACAAAATGTGTTCAGGATCAGATAGCCGAACTGAAATTTTCACCTCGGGCGGGGGTTGCCCTTGACCACCTTCTGCCCGTACTTGCGCCACCGGTAGCCGTCGTCCAGGAGTTCCACCTCGCTCGGCGTTTGGATGATGATCTTGGGCTTCTTCACCACCCTCTGCCCGGCCACGCCGTCGGCGCCCCTGCTACCAAACAACCAGCAGCCTGTCACGGTTCACATTGTCTGCGCGGCGCCCCAGGCAACAGCAATGTAGGACCAATCAGAGCATAACTGATAACTCACATGCCGGGAGCTCCGTCGACGTCATCCTCATGCAACACGTCGTCGTCGTCGTCGTCGCTGGGGCCGTCCGCGTCCTCGGCGGCGGCGAGGGCGTCGTTCCCGTCGGCGGCAAGGCCACGCTCCTGGGGCCGCGGGTGGTTGTGCCGGCCCTTGTAGGTGATCTCCTTGATGAACCCGTCGAAGGAGCGCTCCACGACCTTCTTGACGGGGCAGCCGTCGCGGGTGCACTTGTAGTAGCTCCGTGGCGACTCGGCGTCCTTGAGCTGCTTCTGCCCGTACTTGCGCCAGCTGTAACCGTCCTTCGCCGGCTGCTCGATGGCCGGCGGCGGCGGCAGAAGCGGCAGCGCGTGCCCGTGCGAGCCGCCGCCGCCGCCGAAGAGCGCGCTCGCTCGCAGCTGCATGTCGTCATGGTTGTATGGATTCCTGGGGAAGAGGACGGTGAAGTTGGAGTGCGGCAGGGAGGAAGCAGCAGCAGCCGCCGCTCGGGGAGGAGGCCATTGCGGCGGCTGGTCTGCGAGAAGGTACGGCGGGTAGGGATCCATTCTGCCGCCTAGCGGCGATGGGGCGAACGAGGTGGGTTGCCGGTACGACGGCGGCAATCATGTGGCGCGTAGTTTGCCTGCATGGAGAGGAAACATGCCGCCTTGTTTTGAACTTTTGAGGTATATTAATTGCCAACTGCACCGCAATATGCATGTGATAATTGCATGATTACGTTGTGTGATCAGATCAATCATCAGTCACCAGGAACGAAGGATGATAAAATTCTTGCATTTTGAAGTTAGCATCTGATATTAGAAGCTTTAATTTGCAGTATTTATGCATATTAAGAATCTAATGCTAGAACGTGCAAAGCTGATTGTTCATTGACAAGGACTTGTACAACTGCAGCCTGCTGTATCGCCGGCCATCTGATTCTTTAGAAAACTCCAACCAATGATGAAGGGCAAATGAACCCTAGCTAGTCGATAGAATGGAACGCCAGAGCATTTTAAAAGAATTTGTAACAGTGAAGCATGCAGGCATAGATTAAATAGCATATGAATCAACTGCATCTGACAAAAGGCATGGTTCTGAACTTCTGATCATCATATATTGTAGTTTGACCAAGATATATAGCAGTAGAAATACAAATACCGTGAATGTCAATGAACACAAATACCACGACAAAATGAATGAACTCAGATTCCAAAGAGGAACTCGACTGTGGCTTGCAATGAACAGACATCAAGATGAGAAGAAAGAAAATAAATCAAGTAAAGACAAAGAGTTTACCATGGATAATGATTGAGGGACCAGGTTAATGGCAGGCGCCGTGATCACCTCCTCCACGCCCCACGTCGGCGGCGGTGGCTGGGAACTGACTGCACCAGCCCCGAGAAGCGCCATCAGGGACGATCCCTGATCAAAATCGCCGCCAAACGCTGCTGGCCCAGGGCCGCCGCCACCGTCGAACACCCTTTCCTGTCCCTGAGCAGCAGACGCGAAGAACGGCCTCTGGCCCATGGCGTCGCCGCGCCCGCGCCGGTCGTCCATTGCCGCGATCTTTCTTGCTTCCCTGGACAAGCCAAGGAAGACTCTGGGCGGCGGCAATGACAGGGACGGGGCCGACCAGCGACAAATAGAGAGAGGCAGGCCGAGAGCCCGAGAGAGATCGAGGGCTGCGCGTGCGCTGGGTTGCACCGTTGGGGCTTTAGTTGCTGTCAAGTGCAACGCCTGTCGCCTGGCTGCCGAAGCGACGACCGCCTGTCTGAATTCTAAACAGGATTCGTCTTCGATTGCTTCTTCCAATGAGACGCATTTCAAAAGTCTCTGAACTGTAGTTATCTATGCCACGCGGTTGAGAATTGAGATTTATAATATCTCAAAATTTGCCAAATGGATAGCCAGGCTAGCTTTCAGTTTTAGCTGTCACGGAGACCGCATGCTGTCTACAACTAAGCTGCATTGTTTACGAGCGAAGCTTATCTACTATTTGCGAGTTGTGGCGCTAATTGTGGTGGACCATTACGAGTGGCGTCGTTGCACACACGGTTTCAAACAACGTTGACCGCCGCTCCTCATTGGTTCTTAGCATAGACTTTTAGGAGTCATTAGTCAGTTCGTTAGATTTAGGAGTTTGACATCAAAATGTATTCACCGAAAACCTAAAGATTACCGGAAAATCTGAACTAAACCTTAAAATTTACTGGAGCCAGTCCTCGTCCAAGCTCTGGGCAGCGGAAGATAATTAAGATTTCCCCCCTTTGTCGAGCACACACGATGCAACAGCGCCATCCCGGCCTTGAACTTCAACCTATGAATTTGTTTTTAATATCATCCTAAATTCCTAATCTCAATCTCAATTGTCAGTCATCGACCATTGTAGGCCGTGCACATCTTTTCTGCGTTCGTGGGCCGAAAGCCGCGCATTTCTTCTACGCTTGTGGGCCGAAAGCTCGCGGCCGCCCGATTTCTCAGAGACATTGAAGTCCGGTGATCTCTCTTGGCGGGACCGGGCGACCGCCGCCGCCATACACCAGTTGCCCAGATCTCCACTTGACCCTCCTATCCTGGCAATTAGCCGGCGACAAGCGCCAGCAGGTACGCCCACGGCCCACCCATTCTCATCCGGTCCTGCTACACAAAGCCGAAGAATCAAATCCTAACTTAAGCTGTTTGTATCTGGATCTGATCTAACTACAGTATATTTATGTATTACATGCGCACAAAATTCGATTTTTTGGTAAAATTCTCCGGTGCTGCTTGCAGAGGATCTAATCTGCTCTTGATCGTTGAACCTTTTTTTTTTATCTGGACTGAGAAGGATGCTCATCATTTGATTGTTTGGTTTGTAGAGGATGATGAGGCGATTTCTGAATCTGGTGGTGGAGAGCCTGGACACTGGCTTATACTCTCTGCGCCGCATCGATCTCTCCGGCAATCTCTTCTACCCATCAGCAACTGCAGCCGAAGCAGCAATGGCACGTTCAGAAGCAGCAGCAATCAAGGCGAACGCGGAGCAGCAGGCCGGCTACAAGCATGGGCTACGGTCACTGCAGACCATGGCAAGCAGATTGGAGCCGCTGCCTGGTGAGCTGATCAACCTGAAACCATGCGGCCCGTATGGTCCGCGTGATCCACCCCTCGATTTCGTCTGCCTTCTTGGCGACGAGAGCACGATCCTCTGGTCGGACCACGCGGGGCTCGCCTCGCTCTACGATGCCGACTTGCACGCCGTGAGGACCGTGCCCAACCTCCGGGCACCCAAGGGGGGCGGCGCCATTGCCATCTCCATGACCCGGCCTGCTGCTGCTGCTGGCTCTCGGGTAGAACAAAGTCACAACAGCCTGTACGTCATGGGCAGCAATCTCCCCCACGAATTTAGGAATTCCTGCTTTGAGAACCTCAATTACCAAGGAGGCCAGGATGTTCTCTCTGGGCATGATTTGGACCGTGGCTGGTGTTGTCTCCCGCCGCCGCCGATCTACGAGCTACCTGCTGCGATCGATGCCTACACGGTGGCCGGCGGCACAATCTATGTGTCATCTAGAAGACCTGGCATCGGCACGTTCACGTATGCCTTCGACACAGAGATCTGCAGATGGAGGTTTGCTGGCAACTGGTGCTTGCCATTCTCTGGTAGAGCTGAGTATGTCCCGGAGCTCAAGCTCTGGATTGGGCTATCCGCCACCAGCCCCTTCCACCTCTGTGCTTCGGACCTCTCTGCTGTGGACTTTGAGCGACCACCTGTAGTTCATCAAACCTGGGTAGATCTTGACATGCATAAGAGCTGGCCCCCGTTCCAAAAAGAACTTATCAACCTGGGCTCTGGCAGGTTCTGTGTTGTCAAGATGTTCCATAATACTATGCCCCCACATGAAATGGGTTTCTCCGATGAGGAATGCTACAATAATGAGGCAATTGATTACTTCGATGTGATCCACTGGGACTATGCTGTCTTGACTGGCATTGAGCTGGTGGTGGCTTCTCCAGGGAAACTTCGGATGTTGAAGCACATGTCCAAGTACCACGCCTTCGAAGATGATATCATCAAAGAGGTGCTCTGAATCAGTTTGGGCAGCCGGGCCTGGGCGCTGTATCCAAATCGCTTCAAAACTTATCTGTTTTTTTTTTTGTTTTTTTCCTCTTCTTTTGGGTAGAGAGTGAGAGTAGACTAATTTTGGAACTCTTGAATTTCTTGCTGCTCAGTTTTCCACACAGCACCTAGCAGCACATAATGGGGAATTGGACAGGTCTAGACATGCCTTCGGAGAAGCCGCCTACTCCCTCCGTCTCAAAATAAAAAATCTCAAAATAATTTATGTAAAGACCACATTTAACTATTAATTTTATTTAAAAGTTTTGTATAATATTATATATCTTGTTTTGATTTATTTTATCATTAGAGATATTTTAATAATAATTTATTTATTTCATAATTTATACGAAAAAATTAAATAAAATGAATGGTCAAACCCATTATTTAAAAGTCAAAAAAAGTAGGTTATCTTGTGACGAAAGGGAGTATCTTCTGTAAGATCGCGACGCACTATTTGTGTGCCGCACTTATCAGCCAGAAAAATAGATAATCACAACTTTCACAAGGCACTGAGAACAATCCAATATGGCAATACCCATACATTCTGGAATTTCCATCCCTCAAAACGGCAGTTAGGCGCCCGCCCGCACCAGTGCAAGTGTGCAACATTTGCTGGATGTCCACTGTACCGAAACGCAACAAGACAAAATGACTCCAGAGGAAGGCAACATCAAGCCACGAACACTTCAATTTTATTCCATTCCACATGCTAAAAGAGAGCAAATGAGCAATATTTCCTTTCATGCCATTGTCCTGCTACCGTTTTTTTTATTCAGCACAAGAGTCATAACAGCTTACCCCTTTTTTTAGCGCAGCCATGTTCTCTAGCATATTCGCTAAAAAAAACACTCTAGCTTTGGTTCGTCGGCTATGCCTTGCCCGTACAAGCAAGGCAGCTCTCAACCCAGCCAGCAGCAATCTCAGCCCCATGCCTCTAAAATTGGACGTCCGGGGTTCATGCCTGGACCAAACACCTTTGCCTAGATTCACATGGGATCCCCCTAGCTCAGCTAGACGAAGGGAGCATTATTTTGATTACAAAAATTAAAACAGTGAAGAGGGCCAAAACAACTAATGTATACTCTATCCACTTCAAATTATAAGTCAATTTTTGTTTTTTTAAATGTTTCTAACTTTGACAAAGTTTACAGAAAAAAAAACACAACCATCTACAACAATGAATTACTTTCATTAAATTATTCATCAGATATAATAGTTCATTGAACCTGTATATGCTGATATATCTTTCTGAAAACTTGATCAAAGAAAAATTTGATATCAAAATTGAAGTAAACTATAATTAGAATCGAGGGAGTAAAGTTTTTATAAGAAAAAAAGAAAAGAGACCATCGCATGAGCAAATAACAGTTTACTAACGTAATAGGGATGGCTGCGGTTACCAGCACAGCAAGAGGTTCAAAATAGATACAACACACAACTGTCTCAGACTAGCTAAACTAGATGTAACTAATCTATACAACTAATGCTTAGCCATACTATATTTTTCCTAAAAAATGCTTAGCCATACAACATAATACAACAATTTGTCACATCTTGGTGACTTTGAATATGTATGTTAGACAAAGAATAGAACAGAACATTTTTTGTTAGAAGGCTCTATCCCACACGGGACTTGCCATCGAGGTCCTCAGTTTCAATGAATACCTGGTGGTGTTCGTTCACCCTGGCCAAAGAAAACGTGGAAGTAAATGAAATGAATATCAGACACACTCAGTGATTTCTTTGAGATGAAGACATATAATGCTTTAAGGTTGGATGCAAAAATCTGCTGCAGAACAGCAGAAGCGAGAAACAAAACTCCTCTGTGCATTCCATAACTTAATTGAAGCCAACGATTTGCCAAACAATAGAAAGGATGTCACTCTTCCAGAAACGGTTACTTTACCCTTGCACTGTCAAATACTACCACATACCCCAATGTAAAAGGCGAGATGCTTACAAAAGAATGGATGCTTAGGGAGAAGAGAATGCAATGGCTAGTGGGGTGTGCTGTTCTTAGACATGAAGACAACAAAATAAGAGTGCAGTATATCCTGCATGTGGCAAGAAACGGTGACTTTTTGTGTTAAAGCACCTATTTAGGTATTTAAATAGCTGAGACTATCAGCAGTGGCACCGGTATAGCAATCTGGAGAAGGTAATACCGGAACATATGGCACAAAAAAAAGCCTGCAGCGCATACTGTAAAAGATCCGGGAAGTGCTCCTGTTCCGGTGTTCCCAGCGTCTTGACGGATGTACTTTATAGGCCCGAGGCTGCTGCCATTCGCATGAGATGAGAGGGAGACAAGTGCATGCGACGTGGGCTCCATTACTGCTACTTTTCTCAACTAACTAAAAAATTGTTATATCTCACAAACCAAATAACCAAATTAAATTTTGATTGCACTATTAAATTCGTTTCAATAAATCCTTCATAACAAGATCTCACATGGATATATTTAGATAAAATTTATAGAAAATGACAAGTGGGGGTCGTTGTTGGTAGTTAGTATAGAGTATGAGATATAGAGAATGATGGGTGTAGAAAAAAACGTATATAAAGGAGAGAATCTTGATGACTAGAATGTATAGAGGACGGAAATAAAGGATGATGAGTGCGGATAGCCTGACAGCTCAAAGGCGCCCCTACTGGAATTGTCTACAGTACAGAAGTGTGAGCATGGATACATTTTGTTGGTTTGTGGCCTTTTTTACAACATTCAAGATAAATCTGATGGCAAATTGGCAATGAATAAAATTAATAACATCTTGTAAGTTTAGGAGCCACTCACTCTTTATCCCCTTCTAAAAAATAGTTGGAGGCAACCGCCAGAAGTTGGCCATTATGGTTGTATGCCATTGATGCCACACTGCCCAAATAGGTCGGAAGCTGTGATGGTAAACACTTATTTATAAGTCACTAAATCAAAAAACAAAAAAGTGCACTTGTGAATAATTAAATGAGTGCAAAAAAAAAAAAAAAACATTAGTCCAAGTAGAAAAGACTTGGGGTGGGGAGTCAATTTTGTTACACTTCATTCCTATTCTTATTAACTTTTGCCACTGAATCTGTGGGACAGATAGTAATAGTATTTTTTTTTTTGGAAGGTTCAAAATAATCAGCATAAGAAAGGAGAGTATACAACACAGAACACACGATTTAGCAGGAGAGAATATGGGTAGAGAGTAGAGACTAGAGTCGCCTCACTTAAATGATCTATCTACGTACCACTCACAAAAACTTCTTTTAGATTAAGAAATAAATGTATCATTTCAAGGAAAAAACTTGAGATCACCTCAACCAGCTTCTTTTTCGAATGAGCATCCCAGGCAATAGTGCATCCTTCATCATCTCCGGTAACAAAGGTTTTCTTGCTGGTGACAAGAAACATATGAATTTATCTTTACTTTGAGAAAACTATAGAACTTCTTTACACAAAGCTTACCAGGGATTAACTGCAATGCAATTTACAGGGACCAGATTTGATCTTGCATTTCTGGATTTTGGATGACAACGAAATGCATATCTGCAAGAACACGGGTATCCCAGTGAATTACAAAGGATCATTTGCACTTGGATGCCTATTACTTTCTCCAGGTACTTACTTTGTTCCCTCTACCAGTCTACCTCTAAGATGTCCAAATTTGATGCTAGCTTATATTGGTTCTGATTGGTCCTTTGGCAAAACATATGGATATAAAATCAACTATAGGTATGAAAAGGTTTTACATGAATGAAAAAAAAAAGACAGTTAACCTGGTTAATAAGAAATGATAGGATAAATGAGAAAATATACTTGAAATGCTAACTGCAATTTATATATCGCCTCAATATATAAGAATTTGTTTTTCTACCATAACATGGTAGCTTCCCATACCCTGTTTTTAATCATTATATATTACAAAAAAAATAATAATAATCTAAAGAGATGGAAGAAATTATCAATACTAACCCCAAATCCCTATCGGTTCCACGATCAAGATACTTCAATGCAACAGCTCCATCCACAGAGCCAGCAACATAAGCTAAGAAAAAAGAACAGTAACAAAGACTGAACATTAATGACTTCAATACGGTGTCAAACCTGGATCTAAAATCTATGGCTGAATGAAGAGTGAAGTTTTGACAGTTGTCACTTGTTAAACATTGGAAGCTAAGAATTAAAACCCAACAATTTACTCATACATGATCCCAAAAATGATCAACTTTACAAAAAGTTATTGATTATTGTGAGTGCTGTAATGAAGACACTCAAGACCTTACTTTGAAGAAACACAACAGAGAAATATCAAAAGAATAGTGGTGGGTGGGATAGGGGGAGCATATACCATTCAACTTTGGTGAAGCATGAAGGCATCGAATTGAATATTCCAGAGGACAGTCTTTTTCATTTACTGGTGTTGTTAGATTCCTCATGTCATAAAAATAAACATTTCTTGCAACTGCAGCTAATATATACATGCCGCAGATAGAAAGTGATGCCACATCTGAATCTAAGATTATAGTGCCGCTCGGGCTTATATTTCTTGATTTTAAATCCCAAAGCATTAGCTTCTTGTCAAGGCTGCCAGTCATAACCTGACCTGAAAAACATATAACGCAATACTAAGAGTAAACATAAACTTTCACAGTTGTGAAATTACATATAAAGATTCAAGAATGAAAATGTGATGTGGGGACGCCACTACAGCCACCGGCCTCGAGCACGAGGCACAGCTCACAATGGCGTGCAGCCACTGCAGGAGCATGAAGAGGCCAGGACGGCTGGAATTTAAGGCCCTCACGTGGCTCAAGAAGAAGTAGAAGAGGCTTAGTCTTTAATTAGCCGGCTGAATTAAGGCCAGGCATTAGATTCAAGGAGTCCAGCTCCTATATATGTAATCCAGCTACCCCAGTATTGATTAAGCAATGAAGTTATCCTCCTAATCTCCCCTACCTGCTGTTCTTCAATCTCATCTCTGCTGGGCGACCAGGGAAGAACCCTGGCGCCACCCTCACCTGGCTCAAGCTACGAACTGCATAGCCGAGGCCCTCCCTCTCTGGGGACTGAGGTCCTTGACAACCTGAACCCTGGCGCCACCCTCACCTGGCTCAAGCTACGAACTGCGTAGCCGAGGCCCTCCCTCTCTGGGGACTGAGGTCCTTGACAGAAAAAAAAAAAAAATCCTTTCTAAACGTGGCACTACAAAATAAAGCTTGTGTTACTACAATCCTTGTTTCTGCTACACATGTTTGCTTAGCTGCTAACTTAGTCTGGTTTCTTAGCTATTAAGGCCCTGTTTTGGATCCATTAGCTGCCAATAGTTAGTTAGCTAATAGTTCATAGCTAATATTAGCTACAATTAACTAGATTGGTCCAAGTTGGGTTAGGATTCCCACTGATTTGAAGAAAAATATAGATTCTATAATAATCTACAAATAATATATATAATCGGGCTCCGTGATCAAGTGCTCGCTGTGAGAAGAAGATCTACAGGCATGTCCCCATTTCTCCCTGCAAAATAAGTTTGATCCCGAGTGAATATGGACCATACACTCATCTTTCTTCTCAATCTACTCCTCGTTCCGCGAGAGACCTATCCTCGTTTCGAGATAAAGGACCATAGTGAGGATTGATCCTGGATAAGTGAGTATTCAGCTAACAATTAGCTAGACCTGTTTGGATCCAAGGAGCTAATTATTAGCAGCTAACTATTAGCTCTATGGATCCAAACAGGGCCTAAGGTAGAGAACAGTTAGAAGCCAGATTGTATTTGTACTGTACAAGGCAGTACTCCTAGCAGGTCAGCGGTAGCAGGGAGTGGCAGGTCAGATCAGTTCCATCTCTTAGCCACTAAAACCTGCTATTGTCTGACCAGGACATGCAGTACAAAAACTAGCTTTGGGATGTAATATGTCAGTTGCCACAGCCCACAGCAACCGACCTTAAATATGCTTTACTAATATAAATAGAAGGCAATATAAACTTAAGGCTGTAGCTTTCAGCAGCACCTAAACAATGTATCCAGCTCATTTCAGTGAACTCATTTGAGGTGGATCAGATACAACTTTGGTTTTCAAATTGAGTACAATAAAATATTTTGTGCAAACAAAACATCAGGTCAATACAGATACTTCAGAACCAGGTGATGAGAACATGTACATACAGTTCTGTAGAGCTATTTGATGCTGCAGAGAACAACCAGGAATCAAACACAAAATCATCAAGTTATAAGGTCGTTACTATCTTCCTTACCAGTCATCAAAGAGAACTCAATGGAGGCAAGCACGTCTAGATGGAGCCCCACTGTATCCTGCGAACCTGAGTGGAAGTCGTACCTGACAATGTTGCCCGTAACATAAATGCATGGTATATGGTTCCATTTAAACTAAGTGTTTCTTAAAAGGAATTTAAACTAAGTTAACATGGAGAATGTGACTGTACTAGCAGCAGCAGCAAGCACACAACAATCTTCTCTAATTCAATGTAGTTGCAGTTGCACATATAGTATAAAAGTACTATTATTGTTTATCCTATAAATGTCACACTGAAAGAATACCATGAATGCAAATATGCAAACAAAACAAGGATAAATGCGACTACCATACATTATTTGCGCTGTCATGCATTAACATCAAATGTAATCTCAAGAAAGCAACCAAAGGTCAAACTATAGATTTGTGATTAGTTCTTAACAGATTGCAACTGGTTTGCTTAATTGTGACCACTTCAATCAAAAGACATACATTACTGGCATCAATAATGCACAGAATTACAATGTGGAACTTGGCTATCAGTACAAGGAACACACTCTACCTCATGCTCTCATGCACCCAGAAACAGTAAATGGAAATGCTATAAAGGCATGCGACTTCAAGATACAATCCAGAAACGAAACGCGACCGTTTTTAAATTTACCTTCTCACAGATCCATCGGAGCCGCAAGCAAATGCTGCGGACTCATCCTGGAAGCAGCAGTCGAGGAGTGCCGCCTCCGACTCCGCACTGACCCGGAGCGTGCCCTCGTCGGCATCGTACAGCCGCAGCCCCTGCGACGAATCGGACGCAGAACCCTATCAGACACTGCTAACTATCTCGCCAAATTTCAAATCGACCTGAGCGCGCCCAAATTGGAATCCGAAATGAGCTAGACCCCGTACGATTTACTGAAAATACAACCCCTCGACCTCAAAGAAATTTAGAACTGTTCGCATCTCCCTCGAATTCGACCCAACCAGAATTGGCAAGGAGAGGATGCCTAAGCCGCATGGAACCGCGAGGCAGGGAGAGAGAGCTCTCACCGAATCCCATGAGGAGACGAGCAGGTTGTTGGAGGTGGGCGCGAACCGAACCCGGGATGCGGCACCTGTGGTTCCGTCGCCCGCAAGGCTCCGCCTCGCCATCGACGGGTCTCGAGCGCGGCGCGGCCCCTCGACGACGAGCTTTTTTTTTTTTTTTTTTTTTGAGAAACCCCCTCGACGACGAGCTGTCAGTGGAGTGGTGGGAACTGCAGGGGACCGGGGAGTGGAGGGCTCCGAAATTCGAACAGGGAAAAACTGATGGAATCTCCCGTTGCATCGTGGGCCGAGGTATTGAAGCGGATTAGGCCCAGTAGTTCCGGGCTTCCGGTACCAATAATTAGTTGGTATATTTCTTCAAACAAATAATTAGCCGTGAGAAGTGAGATTAGTTACCGCCGGTAGTTCTGAATTATAATCCTTAATGGAGTTTGGCAAATATTTAAATAAATCCAATATTTGCCATATATATAGCAGAGGCATATGCAGGCCAGAATGGAACAAAAACATTGGCAGCGACCTGGGCAAGATCCACGGATTTCAGGAGGTGTTGCTAAATAAAACTAAATTAGCATTGCGCAAGCTGAATAGTAGCCAATTAGGCAGAGCACATAGCTACAAAAAGAATACAGATCCAGAGCCTCATTAACACCCTTTGTTGCACATGTGATGAGCTAATCTTCAGAGATCAAGGTGGTTTACAGGCATTGCAGTTTTTCTCACAATGAATTTATACCGGACCTCATAACCTGGAACAGCTTAATACAATGCTGTCGCAGAAATGTCTTACCAGCTAATTTACGGAACTTATTATAAGAACGTAAACCATGTTTCGACCCAAAAGCATGAAAGTTGGGGTGAGGCCAATAGGCCGACAGAGTATGTACACTCATGACTGTGATCACCTTATACCAGTCCATCCATCGGTGTCTATAACAATTGGGAACCACCCAGTACCTAATCAAGTCCAATGCTTGCTGGCAATACCCTCTCTCAAGAAGCAGTAGCCATGTTGTTTCCTGACGGACATCTCGTTCTGCGACACCGCCTTGTTGTTCTGCCCCATCCAATCATACCCCTATCATCAGCCTCTAAGTCCCCAGTGCCAGCAGGTTTCGGTGGTGGGCTAACCTCGACCTCCTCCTCTTCTACAATTACAGTTACTACAGTTTTCCGAGGTTTCCTACCTCTAGTCCGCCCACCATAACGTCCTCGCCTAGTTAAACTCGACTCCCAGGATCCACCAGAAGCCTGGACTAACCCCTCGAGCAATTGGACATCCTCTATGATTTCAGGCCGGGAAAGTGACGAAAGGCCAGGCAAGATATCTTTCTGGAAATCTCGCTTCTGCCGTCGTCTCCTTTGCTGGCCCCTTCTGGGCTTGGTGAGAAGATGAGCACTTGAAATTGTTTGTTCATCAGTTGTGATTTCAGGTTCCAGTGGCCTGCTCCAGTACTCATCAATCTTGGTCTCTTCCAGCTTCAGTGTCAAGGATTCGAATGAATCTGACTCATCGTTACTGGAATCATTGGTACAAGCTTGGAGTTCAGCTTGCTCAGCAAGGTCATTGATGTTTAATACAGCAAGATCTGCAAACCACTGCAACATATCATCAGATGCCTCTGCAGATGTTGGCATATTCCTTGACAACGCTATGATGTTCTCAGCTGCAGCTAGAGCAGATGTATTAGAGCTGTCGTCAATTTCCTGGTATGTATCAAGTTTAGGCTGTGCACATTCTTGATCAAAATCCCATGCAGCATCCTCTTCACAAGCTGGCACCTCTAAATCAATCACAAATGCTCGTTTAGGATGGTTGTTCCGTGAAGGTTCCACCTGGCATTCATGTGACACCACTGATTCCTCAGAATTGTCATCGTTTGGTACATCATCATTGAGATCAATGAAATTCCTGATGGGGGCGCCACTTTTCTTGATGACTCCTTCAGCACCTTGTCCATCTTTAGGCACATGCTTCTGGCATGAAAGAGGTAAACATGTAGCAACCTCTTGGGCTTTATTACAAACAAGCAGAGTTCCAGCGACAATGTCTTCCGAACGCCCATCCTTCTTAATTCCACAGCCAAGAGATGTCGAAGCAGAATCTGACAAATTCCGAATTGTCACAGCTGGTTCATTCTGGTCTTTAGTATTTTTCAGCTCCACTGCAGTTCCAAATGAATGGCCAAAAATCTTCCCTGGCTTCTCCAAAGCTGTAGGATCAGCAGACACAGCTTTATTTTTGAGCCAAGAGATCCTGAATACTGATCCCCCATCTTCACTATGCTTAATACTGGCAGCACATCTCCCATCTTGTACCACAAGACCATCTTCCTGACAATCTGACAGTGTCTCATTCAAATTGAAGTTCTTCATACCCTTGCCATGGGACTGTTGATCTGAATCTTCCAACTTCTGGGAGTTCTTTTGCTCCAGGTTACTTGAAATTGCTACCTGATGTCGTGACTGGGACACAGAAAACGAATCAAGTGGAAAACCCGGATAGCGTTTATCTAAGTTATCCACATTTTTCAGCTTTGGGATTGAAGTTCCAATGCTCTGCGTCACAGTACTAAGACTGGTGTATGAATTCACAGCTGATGAGCCATTGAATCTTGGAATAAAAGCAGGATTGTTGATAACGCTGCTCCTTGGGTCTGCTGTGCAAGAACCCATTGGGGAGACAATTGAAGGATTGTCTATTTGAGGAATAGAGATGGGGGCAGTAAATGTACCCATATTCGAATGATGAGAACGGTCAACTCTAGCAAAATTATTGATAACAGAAGGTTCCAGAGGACTTCGAGTAATCCATCCAACTGAACTATTCTGACCTTGGTAAAGAAATTGGTTATAACTGGCAGTCCTCCCATCAGCAGCTTTGAAGTATTTTGGGGGATCAGCATCATTATATCTGGGTGCTAAAAAAGTTATACTGCTGACTTGTTTACCTGAAGGATTGAAAAAAAAAAAGAGAATGATTATAAGACAGGACTAAGATAACTGAAAAATCAGGTGCTGTGGAAGAATGTGAAAGCTAGAAAAAAAAGATCAACAGATCTAGTTAAGCTCTCAGCATGACATTACCAAGCATCACCATGCTTAAAATGAAAGATACAAGCTGTGGTCCAGCATTACCCTTGTCTTAGTTTTTCCTCCCACTTTCTTGAGGGGAAAAGGCAAGTTATATAATGTGTGAGAAAGAAACTAGGGATTACAAATTTCAGTGAACAAAGTACTGGAATACAAATTACACAGAACTATATGTAATATGAATTGGTAAATCAGTTGACCAGAGAAATGAGTATGTGTTCTAGTACAGATTGGAGCCAGATACGGACTAGAGAAGCCTGCAACATAGTATATTCCAAATTTGATAGTAGACATATCACAGGCCACCATTGGCAGTGAAAAAAGAAGCTAAGACCATGAAGGTGTTCATGTTGCAATCCAGTAGATTACAAGAAGGAAGAATAAAAATATGCCTAGAACCCAAAAAAAAAAAAAAAAAAAACTGACATTGTTAGTTTGAATGTTATGTCATTTGTTAACCATGTTACCAATAAAGCAACAATGTATGAGTCACAGTAAAGGTAAACCAATTCTCCTCCCAAAATCTACAGCGAACACATATGCTTTTACCACAAACTGTTTCAAAGCTGACAAATATGGTAACCATGATATTAAGTATTAGGGCCCTAAGTATTAACAGATATACTGGACCATGAAAAGAACTCTGCAGCCAGTAATGCATGCATAAAACAAACAAAGATGTCATAAGTGAACATTATTGTTACCTTTATTGACTGATGGTTTGTCCTCGTGTGTTATCTTCGCACTTGTGTCAAAGAAATTTGAGCTTGTACCTTCATCTGTGTGCTTTTCTTTGGAATATTCTTTACTGAAACTGAAATTAGTTGTGCTTGATCTCAATATTGGTTGGTGCCAGTTGTTCTCGAGGGTATGCGGAAGGCCTCTGGAAACTGATCCATTTGCTCTACCCATATAGAAGCCAGTATTTGATTCATTCAGGTCGGTAACTTGCCGGCTTCCAAGATTATTTGTAGTCCGCAAACCTGAGGATGAACTATTATCACTGAACTTGCCCAGGCCTTCTGCACTAACTAATGTAAGCTCAGCATCATTCCGGGGTTTCTTATCTGATGCCAAACCAAGGAAATCTATGGGCTTATTATCTGATGTGTCATCATCATCTATGTAATGATCAGCTGGAAGTTGAAGGTCAAAAGTGCCTTGTCTGCTTCTTGGACCAGCATCACTTGAAATAAATCCATTTGGAGAGGACTGCACGCTGCCTTCTCTAAGGAACTTCATGGAGGACTGGTTTGTATCATTATGCTCTCCAACAGCTTTCCTGTATGTTGTGGATACAGGAGGAACTGGCATCTGCCACAACATCTTTGCACCGTTTGGTGGCACTTGTGAAGGTGAATTTGTATGTGATGCAACTGCCAAAGTTGGGTACGAATATACCTCTTTGTTTTGATGTTGTTTCATCATATCCGTCTGTATTTTGTAAACTCGGTGCAGCTCATACACCTGGATAGCGAGTGGGTTGTGAGGCTTGACAGAAAAAAAAAAGAAAAGATAAGAAAAACTAATTATGGTATGCTGTGCTGTGTTGCTTAGAATTTGAGTAAACTCACCTGTTGTCTAAATACAGCTTCATGTTCAAGCATTTGATGCTTGAGTATTTCTTTGTCAAATTCTGAATAACCATTTGTTGGTTTTGTTGTGAAGCCATTGCATAACTGGCCATTTGATGTCATCTCGTCATAGTATGGAGACCACCTACCATTTGCTTCCACGTTGAGATCCCCCGTGGCATAATATCCAGGCATATAGCTTTCCCCTTCTACTTTTGCCCCCATTCTTGTTACAGAACTGTGCAAGAGGCTAGTGAATCAAACCTCAATTGAATAATAGAATAAAATAGATCACAGAAAAGATTCTGCAATATTGGCCTAAATGTGGAAAGAAAGACAAGCGTGCATTATTCATGGGTTGACAGAAGAAACAAAGAAATTGGCAGTTTACAAGAGAACAACTCCAGATAAATTTAGTGATGTTACTGAGAGTATATGCACGAAAAGACAAAGTTTCACTCAGCTGGATGTCACAACTTTATTACGGCAGTTTGTACATTTCAGTTACAAGCATGATGTCAATTCAATTGCCAATTATCACATGGGGATACAAAACATGAACTCAAGTAATGAACAGATACTACTTGTTAATTGTTAATTCTATTGGCATCAGCACAAAAACAATGCAGACATATTATGTAAACTGTTTGAATATGTTCAGCAATTTATTGCCATGTAAAAACGATGCTGTAATGAGTAATGAGATATAGAACTTTTTGGAAGCGAGCACAAATGGCCAGCTACATTATATCAAACTGACGCTAACAGTGGCCAAAAGAAGTCATTAAAGAATCAGGGCTTCGTTGACTAATTACCAAGTTAACAAGCCTGCATTGATCAAGCCCCAACTCACATTACCCACCCTGGCATATAGCCAAGTGGATTATGTGTCCTTCACAGCACAGCAGACCAACAGGATGTTTGAGAGCCACGCAACACAAGCAAGCACAATGCGCAGCTTCAGTTCACTGTGTCGAGCTAAATGGATAGCTCAACCTGCTCAACTGGACGAGCAACCAATAGTAACTTGCTCTGCTGAATGTGTTCACGAGAAATTACCTGCCCATTAAATGATTTAAGACACTGCAGTGAGTAAGGTAAAAAAAAAAGATCTAAGAAACAAGATGCCCAATGCGTTGTATCACGCACAAAATGCAAGATCGAAACACACTACCCCTTTCCATAATCAAGCAAGCATACAGAAGATCAAAAGAAACAGGACAGGAGGCCCAAGACAATGAAAAAGAATATATGCGTGTACAGCTGTTTGGATGTCAACTCGCGAGACAGGAAGGAACTGAAGGAGAGAAGACAAGTCAACCCCCGACAGTTGAACGCACTTGATAAATCCTAAGAACCAGTTCCCTCAACCGGCCTATATCATTACCAAACGTGGAAACCGAAAGGCTGCAAAGGTTAGATGCAATTATCAGCTTCCTGCCGTCAATCGAACCCAAATTTGACACATGAACTGATTGAGGCAGAAACCCAATTTCCAGAAGAAAAGGAAAAAAAAAATCGGAACCTTGGACGGCTCAAAGAAGAAGAGAAAAAGGTAGAAAAGCTGCGTCTTTTTCACAACCACCGAGCTAGAACGCTAGCAGAAGCAACCAGCGGAGTAAAATTTTCACCTCATCGACGCTTGGCGCTGCGCTGCAGCGGGTTGAGCTTGACGACCCTGAGTATCCGGCGCACGAACAGCCTAGCTGGCAACAGCACGCCCATGGCCCGCTGCGCCCAGCAGGAGCGCCCCCCCAACCTTGGCAAGTCCCCCAAGTCGCCGGCCAAGGTAGGATTCTTGCGGGGAAAAGAAGCAAATTCCACGGGCAGGGAGCAATCGGGCTCGACGCACGAAGGAATTGCGGCGGATCCGGGATGGGGGTCGGGGAAGGAATTGGATCTGATGGGCCAGGGGGCGGGACTGGCGAAGAGAGGGAGGGAGGAAGAGGAGAGAGAGAGAGAAGAGGAGGAGTGCGTACTGGTGGGTTCTTGTTCTTGTTTTGTCTGAGCAAACGACTGCGTGGTTTTCTCTCTCCTTTTTTCCTCCTTTTGGGGTTTTTGGATGGGTGTTGTTTGGTTATGTGCTTTGCCTCCCTCTCTCTCTATCACTTTCTCTCTCCTCTGTGGGGCGTTGCCTGCTGCCTCCCTCTCGCTCGCTTTCTCTCTCCTCTGAGGAAGGGAATGGAACGACCTTCTTCTAAACTACGTGCAAGGACAGGCAGATTTGTTGACATCTGGTCTTTTTATTCTCTCTCTCCTCTGCTGATCCTTCCTTCCTCCTCAGTCCTCCTCGCCCACTTTTATCCCCATCTCTCGCTTTCTCTCTCTCTACGCCTCCCTCATCAGAATAAATCGAAATAAAATAGACAGGCACTTGTTTTTCCCTCCCACCTGCTGCTGTCTCCATCAGAATTTTTTCTCCTCCGGAACTAACTATATCATCATTAAATTATCAACATGTTAACTGATAACCAAGCAAACCTGTTTTCCATTATTATTGAAACAAACAAAGCATCAGCTGATTTTCGTGTCATGATGATATTATTTCCGTGTTTCCTTGGGTGATTTGGCCGTAGAAAGACTAAGTCCGGATGAAGGAGGGATGGTGACTCTTCATGAGAGAGAGAGAATCTTGTCCGCTCCTCCCTTTGCTTGCTGGTGGGGGAGAGAGAAACAGCTTGATGGTATTAAAAATTCATGCTGCTTCAGAGGATCACAGCACCAAACTTCCTTTCCAGAGCTTTAAAAAATCGGCCGTCTTTACTCCTCGTGACACTTTTTTTTTCCCCAGCTCACATGATCCCCTGCAGCGTCCGTACCCGGTTCTTCCGGCGGCTAAGTCACCGTATTATTGTCGCTGAACCTTTGGAATTTACTCGACTCCCACCGGTGTTGGATTTTATCTCTGAATTTTATATCATCATTCAATCAGATAGTAGAATGCTTTTAGACTACTTTCTTTGTGTTGCTGAACCCATCTCTTGTTTGCACGGACGACGATTAGATGTGAAATCGAGAAATTCAACGCGGGGTTGGATCACAGAATTCACGAGCGCTCACTTTCCTTATAATCTCTGTCACCACATGTTCAGTCGGGCGTCATAATAAATGAACACCTAAAACACAACCAACCTTCCTCCTCTCGAATCAGCGGATCCGGGGCTCCTACCTGTTTTAAGTTGCAGGCAAGAAAATGATGGGCTGTTTTTTCTATAGGAGAAGAAATGATGGGTTGTTGGCTGCAAATCCCTCCCGCGACAGATGAAAAGGATGGCAGGTAAGGGTAGCACCACATCACACCAGCTTGCCAAGATCTTTGGCTCGTACCGGCAGATGTCGCCGCTAGCTGTAGTATTATTATTATTAGTATAAGCAAGGCGACATCACGGATTAGTATTATCAAGTGAAAACAGAGCTAATATGAAGGTCATCAAGGTTACCAGCAATTCACTCATTCATCATCAGCATATTAGAAGGAAGTGAAGAAGAACCCAGAAAAAAAACAAGAGAGAGAAAGGGTGACTAGAGAGAGATAATAAAGCACGGTAATAAAGTGGGGTTGGACAAAACAATCAATCAGCTGTATCGTAGTACTCCTCCTATTCTGTTGTTCTTTCTCTCTCTCTCCCTCTTTTGATCGATCCAATGGCCGCGGCCGCAGATGCCCCCAAAGGCCTGGACGCGGGGGCCCACCCTGGCGCTGAGAGTGAGACAGTGAGAGTGAGGCCGCGGGGAAAGTACCGCAGCCAGCTCGGGTCGGGTTTCACTAGATGCGATGCGATGTCGATGCGCGGCCCGGTGCCCCGGTTGGTTCCATTCCGTATTATACGTAGTACTCCCTGGGCCTGACGTGTGGGCCCCGCGCACGCCCTTTTGCCAGGATCACGAGGAGCAAAGCAGCCTGATGACAGCGTGCCTTCTTCCCGTAATGCGGCACCACTATTGGAGCAGTTAGTTCACTAATCAACTCACACAATCCTCCTGCACACGACTCACGAGTACGAGGACGGAGTCAGTAGCACCCGATCTCGTGTAATCTGGGCCGTCCATCCGCGGGCGAACGGACGGACGCGGGATGGCGACTGGCCCTTGTGTCGGGTAACAAGCGCGTGGGATCGGGTTTCATTTCAACCTCGGATTCCGCGAGCAGGAGCAGCGGAGGAGGAGCCAGCCGGCGACGGCGAATCCCAATCCCAGTCCTCCCTGCCGCGTTCCGTCTGTTTGCGTGTCGCCGTCCGATTCCCATGCCCACCCGACGACGTCCTGGCCTGGCCTGGGAACGACGCGACCACGAGCAAGCGATCTGCTCGGTTGGAAGAACTTTTGAATAAATACAGTAGATCGTTTACTATACTGTACGTTGCGTTTCGTGGCACTAATAATGGCGCTGCGCTGCGGCCGCCGGTCCCAGGGGGCAGCGGCGGACAACGGTACGTATGCTTGGAGCCCAAGGGACGTCACTCGCATTCATAGGCTCACCAGGAAACTGCGAGAAGGAATAAAGGCGGCCGCACGTACTCCTCCTCCTGCTGCTGCATCATCTGGGCTTAATCCCATCGTTCGTTACATTAATTATGAACCACGCTGGACTGGAACGTGTGACCACACACGGCCACTGGAACGTGTGACCACACACGGCCGGCACGCGATGAGAGGAGGGACGGAGGGAGATTTTTGTCAGTTCATCAGTCTCACAGCTTCTTCGGGTTCCATCAGTTCAGAGTTTTGCTTGCTACTGACGACTGATGCTTGCTTGTTTTACCCAGGCTTTTTCCCAGTACTACTAGTTGCTAATCTGACCCATAGGCCATAGATGAGGAAGTTAATAACTTAACATGCTGGAAGTAGTGACTGTTAGCAGAAATTATTGTAACTTCTCGCTTTAGATATTTTTTTTTAAATGGTAGTAGGTGGAAAGCAGGAAAGGTGGGGAACTGTTCAGTCGGTTTCAATCAATCCCATCGTCGTGTGGCCAAGCAAAAGCAGGAATGCAGAATTGCCAGATTAGGAATTCATGTGAAATTCGCGCAAGGCAAAAGGCACCGACAGAAATTCCAGTTGCTCGCGACTAGCAACCTCTCTTGCATGGAGACGATACCCACAACAAAAATTTAGACGACCGAAGAAGTTGGTCTTGCCAGATTATGTTATATGTGCATTGATGTATGTTGGCATGTTTCTAGATAAGTTAGGCTGTCAAACGCATGTGCCGGTACTACAAATTAAAAGATGGTGTGCTTGAATAGCAGGACCACGCACGGTATTACTGTAGTACTAGTACAAGTCTACGTAATTGGTCAACGTCTGATGTACGGTGATTACACATCAAAAGCCTAACAGCAATACTAACTCTGCCATTTCGATGGTCCAGCTTGGAGGGAAATAGGTCCACCCGTCCCTCCCACTTCATTCTCTGGTCAGTTTTTTTTTTCAAAAATAGAAAAGGTTGGCTATCCAGATTTAAGTTGTAGATTTGATATGAATACACATAATTTTTTAGATTTATTTTTATAATTTAGTGATGTTGTTTTGTAGGGGTAGAATGATATTTGAAAGTTAAATCCAAACCAAACAAGGCTTATCATGATAACAAACCAAACCACCATTCAATTGAAATTTATTTTCACCCCACCAATTTATCGGGCGGATGCTATTATTTATATTTATGGTAAAAAAAAATAAATAGATAGAATTTGTATTAATTCTATTATTGAAGAATAAAGACAAAATGAAAAAAAAAACAAACCTTCTTAGAGTTAACCCAAACCATTGTCAAAGAATGATGTGACTTTAACAATATATGTTTAACCTTGGGAAATTTGTACACATAGGGTAAAACGTGTTTTGGTTGTGGCCTTTAACAACGTGAAATTTATACTAGGCAAAAAGCTTTTGGTTGTGAAACCCTTTAGATGGTTTTTGCCTTTTATGGATGCCTTGAAAAACCTAATCAAAGGACAAAGGGTCTTGAACTCTTGTTCATGCTTCACACAAAGAAAGCTCACAAAACTGTTATGAAACGTATTGCTAGCGGTTAGAATTTGTCTCTCTTCATCTTTTACGATGAATACATTAGATAAAAAGTATAGAACACTAAGACACGATAGACATGGAGAATTTCTCTAAAAACTGGTAATTATAATATAATATAGATATATGGTCCATGTTCATAGATTGGTAACAACCCACATAATAGATAGACTAATATTATGATTCTTCCGTCTCATTTCCTTGTAGAAAGAGTCTGTATATTTTGCAAAAAAAAAAAAAAAAAAAAAAAAGAGGATAAGGGAAGATTTCCAATGGAGTTAAATATTTTGGTTTCACCTAATAATTACCTAATGATAAGACATGCTCTTTGGTTGGTTTGGTGTGAGAGAAAAATACTGTTCGAACGGCTGATAAATCCGGCTGATACGACACATTTGGGCCAATCCAAATAATGATTCTAGTAAAAAATAATTCAATGGCCCACTCACATATATGGCATGGTGAAAGACTTTAGTATCACACCACCACCACCACTACTCTAGCTCTAGGAGGAGCGAGACTAACTTAAATAATTGAGTTGTCTCCATTTGGTTGAGGCTATTAGGGAGAGAAAAAGAACAAACACATGCTTGCTCGCCGCCGCCTCACCGGGCGGTCGATGGGCGTGGGTGTGGAGCATGCGCGTGAATGGTCCGGCAAATTTTGGCTTCAACCTTGCAGCCACTCTATATTTTTGCATGCATGGAAATAATTGTGTTGGACTATTTTAGTAAGCAATATTCATTCATGGTGGTTGCTCTAATTGCTCTAGTCGACTAACGGCGGGTCAGTCACCTTAGTGTTGTGATTGACCTTAGCTGCTACATATGTATGTACTAGGACGAGACATCATCCTCACTACTCACAATACATCTTATCCTTTTGTCACTATGGTGAGCTGCGTCGTTCTTCCGCCAAGTTATCTTAACTTTGACTACCCTTTATAGTGAAGAATAACAATACACTATCTATAACACCAAATAACTAGATTATGAAAATATATTTCATTGCTTATCTAGTGATACTAATATATGTGACGAATTTGATAAATTTTCTATAAATTTGATCAGAATTAAGATAGATTGACTAAATGTCTCTAGAAGACGATCTATTTTATACCGGAGGGATTATTTGCAAAATGATTCAAACCGGCAGCATGCACATGATGTCTCTAAAATACGGTTGGATATGTCGGAGGGAAATGTCTTCCAACTGTCAAAACTTTTTACTGCATCGAACTAGTGTGGATTCGACCAGGCTACAGTTACACACGCATGCAGCTCAGCGGGGTAAAAGAGGAGAAAGAGGAGAGAGCAGCGCCTACATTATTAACAGCAGAAAGCAAGGAAACGGAAAGAACCATCCTCATCACTGGTGCAAGGACGGCAGGAGTGTGCAGCTGCCCTCACGTTTTACTACTGTGCAAGCGCAACCGACCGACCAAGCGTCCATCCATGCCTCTTTGCCCTGTAGTAGGCTCCCCCTGCCTGCGCAGCGCGTACTCGCGCACAGGAGCGGCCCAGACCGCCTGGCGCCAAGAGGACGAGGAGCTCGCGCCCGCATTGATGGCCAGGGCATGGCCACCGCAGCCCCGCAGGGCGGGCAAGGACAAGGAGCGCAGGAGCGCTCGGCTCGGCCTCGGCTCCTCCAGCCATGCATGGCCCCTGCGCGCGGGGCCCACGGGCAGCGTCTCGTATCGTATGTGTCCGTGTACTCCTATGTATTTGTGTGTGCGCCCGTGTCGCGGGACACGTCCGCGTCTGCTGCTGGCCGGGCTGGCTGGCTGGTTGTGGCTGTGGCGCTCCTCTGTGAAAGCAACCAACTCGTGTGGAGGACGCTGGGCTGGCCCGCCCAGATGCTGCTGCCCACTTGCTGAGTTGCTGTTCCGGCAGATCTGCTGTAGTAGTACGTACGCGCACGCGCATGGTGTCGTGGTTCATTTCATTTTCATAGGATAGGATGGGCGCCGGCCCGAGTGGCGAGCGCCCAGCTATTGCGTAGATCCTGCTCCCTGTCCTCTTGTACCGCACAGTATTGCTAATTTCTCGGCGAGAGGGACAGTGAAAGTCTCTGTGTGATAGCTGTTTCGCCTCGGACGTTCCACGCCGTCGTTTCCCGTCCGTCATCTACGTAACACAGGAGTAGCGATCCCTCCTGCCTCCTGCCTGAGATTTTCTCCGCGTTCGTGGGCCGCATCTCCTTTCTTCTTCGTTTCGAATCGGCTGCCCGCCGCCGCGTGACCGACCGGCCAGCCGGCTCTCACCGCTTCTGACGCGGCCGGCCCACGTGACGCGCGAGGGGAGAGGAAGACTGGAAGAGCGCGTCGCGTCTCGTGTTTCCTTCCGTTTCCACGTCCGCAGCGTTGCGCGAATCCAGTGGACGTGGAATCTCACACCGAGAAAAAAAAGTA
The DNA here is from genome assembly GCA_015844335.1 of Chrysopogon serrulatus. Lineage (NCBI taxonomy): Eukaryota > Viridiplantae > Streptophyta > Magnoliopsida > Poales > Poaceae > Chrysopogon > Chrysopogon serrulatus. Next base: position 21,490 of record JADLZL010000394.1, on the reverse strand, counting down.
CTCCTACTTATTCGTAATTTTTTTTAAGAAAATCAGCGCGGGCACAGCAGTCAAGCTGGAGACGGCGATACGGTCGCGCGGATCTTCTGCGGAGCATCCGTCGCCCGTCCGCGTCTGGTGCGTCGCCACTGCGGCTCGGCCGAGGGGAGTGAATGGAATCCGGTGTCCGTGAGTGCGGGTCGCTCGGACCGAGAGACCTCCGATGATACGCTGATTAGGCGACCGCACTGGCCCATCCTTTTGACTCGGGTAACGCTGATGATCATCTCTCGATCCGATCATCTCCATAAAAGTATAGAACTTTCAAAATCCGTGTTTAACCGTTTTATTTAGAAAATTTATATATATTATAAAATAGATAAATGATTATTAAAGTATCTCAAATGGTAAAATAAGTCATAACAAAATATATAACATTTCAAAACATAACTTTTTGAAAGTCCTACAATGACTTTTTTTTTATGGACTTTTCAATGCACTTGTTAGGTCGGTCGGGGGTTGGATTGGAAAAGTTGACCTGTGTGTGACATCCGATGCTACGGCACGTGAAGTTTCCAAGTTACTACCACGTCGTCTGCATCTGCCCTGCTACTGTCACACATGGCTGATACTCTCATCGGAGCCCATTGTTTTCCTGGGACTGGGAGTAAATCGTTGACTCGTGGTCATCTGCGCGAGCACTTACTACTCGCCAAAGTACAAACAGACTGAAACAAATCAATGTCGCTGGCTGGAGTAGTATCAGGAGCATTGGTTGCGTTTCCTTTTCACTTTCACGAAACGGTGAAGGTGACAACATAAAAGCAGGACAGCCAAGGTTTGTTAGTGCGCTAATCCCCTGCGGGACATGGGAGCAGAAAAAGCCCATAGAAAGCGAGGCGACGACCCAATCACCCAAACAAAAGGCTCGTCATCGCAAGGAAAGCGGCGCAAGCAATCGAGGCCCACTTTCCCTTGCCGCCCTCAGGAACAGGAACAGTAGCGCGGCACTGGCTCGCGGGCGCCATAGCCCTGCTATAAGGAGACGCGTGTATAGCTTAGGTTAGCTTTGCGCGGCAGCCTTTCTTTGCAATCGCTCTTCTCTCCTCCTTTACGAGGTGGTCATTGATGCTGGTTCACTTGGTTGGGTCAAAAGGCGCCAGCAGATCATGAATCCATCCTCTGCTAGTTCTAGGGTTCAAAACTTTGGAGTTTAAATGTAGGATGCTGCTGCCTCTGATTTGACAATGTGCTGATTTGAATCCAAAAAATTTGCTAGTTCGATGGGGAAATAGAGGAAAACCCGCCCCTGCCTGGTGAATGGTGATGAGGATTTGGTTGAGTGTTGAGTGGCCGAGGCGCTTTATCCTTTGCCTTTCCATGACGCGTAGTACTCCGGCATTTCGCCAGCACGCACGCGTCTCCTGATTGATTGCGGGAAAGAAGGATTCTTCACGTCCGTACGGTGCCCGCTGCCTGCTGGCTGCTCTGAATCGCCTCTCTTGAAGTATAACGATCGTACCTGTTCTTAGGACACACTTCATAACTTCTGCGCAGAATTACTAGTACGTACAGTACGTGCTAAAGTACATATTCAGTGCGTTGTTAAAAAACTACAATTAACTCATGAATTTTATTGTACGCTAGTAGGAGTACCTAACAATGGGAAAAAGAAAAAACAAACCAGCGAGAAGAGATCACCAGCATGATTTGTATGTAAACTACTACCCACTCGACGCTTCTGTCACTCGAGACTTGACGCCTATCAAATGCAAGCAGGCCACGACGAGGAAAGTGTATCGATCTCATCATCTCATCTAATATAATCCGCTGACGTCATGGATCACGAGATCTGCGAAAAAGTAGACTTCACGTAGCCTCGCCGGGGGGTCCGCCTGCCTGATTAGAACTGGCAAATTTAGGTTACGTATTAATTCCCTCTCTGCATGCTGCTGTCCGGTGTCCGTTCGTCCGGCCGCTCCGGCCCCAGAGCCTGACAGACTGACCGCTGGGCGCTGGCGATCCTGCATGGACCGGCTCCGCGGGTCAAAGAACTGATCGATTTCAGGGCAGGGCGAACAGGGCCGCAGTCTCGCACAGTCAAGTCCGAGACTGGCCGTGCTGTGCGCCTGCGCCGTCCGGCTGCGGCTGCGCTGCCGCCTGCTGATGAGTGCCAGGCGCACAGGCAGGCTCCGTCGCCCTGACACACCCCATGACACCAATGTTTTTTTGCAGTTTTGGTCGTACCCAGCTCAATTCAAACGCTGAAGGACGATGCCGATTGGTCCGTCCGAACTCAATCAAATGCTCAAAACACAATTCTCTCGGATCCATTGCCCACAAGGATACGCTAACGCTAGCCTAGAAACTTTTTGCATGGTGGAAACACACTTGAGCCTACACGTGGTTCGCCCTCGGATCCAACAAATGTCCCTCGCTGGCTCGCTCTGTCCACGAGAGCCGCGATCGCACCCGGTTGTGAAAAAAAAGGGGGAAAAAAAAGGAGGCAGCATCTAATCCGGCCGGTAGGACGACCGCTTCATGCCATGCGACAAAGAAACCTTGCGCCTTAACCCTTAAGATAAGCACGACGGCCATTCGCCGACCGGCATCGGCATGGACCATCGCGTCTTTCTCTTTGCCGCAACGAGCAATGGAGCACGAAAGCATATGCGAGGCGCTTCATTTCTTCCCCAAAAAAAGAGACAAGTAGTCCAAGTAGCGGAGCGGCCAGCAGCCGGCCCGTGGTACGGAGTACGCACTTTCGCGGCGGCTGCAGAATCTGGATCCGGCACCGTGCTTGACGGGCGCGGCCACTGTTTTTTCCTCTCATTTTGCTGGATGACACTTTCACTGTGTGATGGCGATCGTACCTTTTTGCCTGCAGCCTTTTTTTCTTGGCATATGTACTGTACACTATGCTGTGGCTGTCTGGCTGACAACTGTTTAGTGGTTGAGGATTCTGACCCAGCGCTGGTGGTGTTGGTACTTGGTACGGGGTGGAATCACAAGGACGGATCGCGCAGCATTTACTCTGTCTGGTCGTCGTCGTGGGCACCTCGGAGGCCCGTCTGCAAACCCCCGTGTGCTAGTTTTGGTAGTGAGCCCATGAAGCCGAAATGTCAGATGGATTGCAGAGGTGGCCGAGTGGCCCGCTAGGTCCAAAATGCTCTTGACTTGTAGCCCAAACTGAAGCCCAACAGCACAAACTGGAGAAGAGGAAAAGGGAAGAGAATAAAAGAAAGTGTGGCAAAAGCGTTCCGACGAGACTGCACGAGATTTGGCATTTTTTTGTGCCTTTTGACCTCACAGGTTCCAACAAATCTGTCTCTACAAAAGGTACTCCCTCCATATTCATAAAACTTGACGTTTTGGACAAGGTTTGAGTCAAACATTGGGAACATAAACTATCAATAACTCTTAAAATATTTAGTTTGAAAAAGTGAAACTTATATGTATAGATTCACCTTGAAACCTACTTTCATAAAAGTAATTTTATTTTAAGTTTTTCTTACATATTTTAATAAAAAATAATAGATAAAGTTAGGTTTTGGAGACCGTGCCCTTGTCCAAAAACGTCAAGTTTTATGAGTATGGAGTAGTACGCAATTTGACATAAAGCCTGCCCAAGCACCTTGATGAGTGTCCATGATCAGGGCGAAAAATCCAAATGGTAGAAATCCGAAATCCAAACATTGGAGAATGTACTCCCTCCAGCTCTCTAGAAGAAGATTCTCCCTCCGTCCCTTACAAAAAAAGTCATTTAAATATTCGTATTATAAATTTGACTTAATTTTTAGAAAATTTATGTAATATTTATATTTTTAGATAAATATATTTAAAAGCTAGATCTAAAGAATTTTTGATGGTACTAATTACGATAACAAATCGATAATATTTACTCCAATATAAATATATTTAAAAACTAGTATTATTTCTTAAAATTACCGACCCTTGTTTATTGAAAAGAAAAATGACCTTCTTTTTTACGGACAGAGGAAGTATCATTTTAGACAATGACACGTTCTTCAATATAACTATAGCTTTTATTTTTTATAAAAATATTTATCGATTCATTAAGAAGTGACACATTTATATTCTCAATAGAATTATAGAATAATAATTAAAATTATAAGTACTATGAAAATATAATTAATGAATAATCTAATAATATTGATTTGATATCACAAATATTATTATTTTTATTATATAAATTTAGTCAAACTTATAAAACATAATTGTCCAAAGAAATTTAAATGACCTATAAATTAGGAAGGAGGATGTAGTATTTATCTACAAGTAATAAAGACATAGAAAACCAGAAGATCATCATCTCATATTCTCATGGACAGATCACAACGGCTGATTGCACTTTCACGAGATCAAGTCCAAAATCTTTTGCCTCTTTGGCAAAAATGGTATCACTGTATCAGAAAACAGTCCCTCGTCCATCCATGGTGTGGCATGTCGCCAAACGCCGCCGGGGCAGGAGCCGCACAGCACACGGCGGCGAAGCACCACGCGAGATCCCACGCTGACAACCGCCTCCCTGCACCGCCGCGGCACACCCCGCACGTACCCCGGCGGGACCCACTCATCCATCGGGATGGGGCCCCGCTGCCCCGGCCCAGCGGGCCACCACCACCACATGGCCCCACGCCGGGTGGTGGTGCCTACGGTACGATCGACGAGCGGACGGCCGCGATGACCCCGGCGCGGTACACCGCCTGGGCGCCCCCATGTGCCGCGCGCCTTTAATTGGGCCGCGCCCGGCGCCCCACAGGTCACAGCTATTGGCCCCCATCGCATCGCGCATCGCATCGCGCGTTCACGCACGCTTCCCACTCACAGCTCACTAGCGAGTACTCGTAGCGAAGGAGCGAGTTCAAACAAGAGACCAACAAGAACGAACGCCGCCACCGCGCTCTGGTCGCTTCGCTTGCTTCGGTTCAGTCCATTCTTCTCCTTCTTAGAGGCGGAGGAGGAAGAAGAATCAGAGGGTAAGGGATGATGGGGCGGATGAGCGTGGCGGCGGCGGCGGCGCTGCTGGTGCTGGCGGCGTGCGTGACGCTGCCGGCGAAGGCGAACAAGATCAGCATCAACTGGAAGCCCAACGTGAACTACACCGACTGGCTGAAGCAGCACAGCCCCTTCTACAAGGACGACTGGCTGGGTAAGCCCTAATCCCCCCGACGCCCACGCATTGCCCTTCCTTCCTCGGCCACATCTTCTTCTTCTTCTCAGATCTGGGCTTCTGCTTCTGACCCCCGCGCCGCCCGCCGGGGCGCCGCCGGCATGCAGTGTTCTACTACACGGCGGGGCAGGCGGACGTGGTGCAGGTGGACGAGGCCGGGTACAACAAGTGCGACGCCACCAACGCCATCTACAACTACAGCAAGGGCCGCACCTTCGCGTTCCAGCTCAACGAGACCAAGACCTACTACTTCATCTGCAGCTACGGCTACTGCTTCGGTGGGATGCGCCTCGCCATCAAGGCCGAGAAGCTGCCGCCGCCGTCCCGCCGCCGTCCGCCAGCGACCGCTCCGCCGCCACCGCCGTCGCCGCCTTCGCCAGGTCCCACGCGCCCGTCGTCTTCGCCGCCGTCGCCGTGCTCGCCGCGCTTCTCAGGATGGTCTAGCCGCCAACAATCTACCCGCCGGCGGCCGGCGGCCGGCCCCACCTTCGTTTGGTTCGAATTGGGACTCCTTTTTGTTCGCTCCTTCTCCTCTCTCTTTTCCGTAGTGTGCTTTGGGCTCCGAAGAGGAGCAGTAGCTGGCTGGTGCCGGAGTGCTGCGTTGGGTTGATTAGTTAATTAGCGGTGTGGATTTGCGCAAGCGATTGATTGAGCTCAGATTCATATATTTTTTTTCATCTAAAGTGTGAAGAACTCTAGCATCTTGCTAATCCTTTGGAGATAAAAGAATCTCTTTTACTTTTGGGGTTCCTTTTCTGATCCGTTAACACTGGTTTGTTGGATTCTGGTCGCCGCCTCTCGCTCTGAAAGTGAAAAACGGTCGGAAACGAGGTCTCTTTACACGGATTCCAGTTGGTTGCCAGTTCACTACTAGTATTTTGTAAATTTAACTACACGGATTCCAGTATGTAATACGAGAAGAAATCAAAATGCGCCGATAAAGATTTGAAAATTTAAATTTCGCCTCTAGAAATGGTCTTGGATTCTTGGCAGTGGGATCTCTCATTTCCGCTGCGTGAGTGTCTCCAAGGTTTGGGTCTTCGGGAACGTTCAGGTGGCAACTGGTCAGTGGTGACCAAAGCCATGCACACTGCTGGCAAACACCGGGGGAAGTCGAGGCTAGCAGTGGCATACTAGGAGGTGTAGTATTCCCGTTGACCCAAAAAGATGATCCCGTGGTTCCTATGCGGTCCTTGCCCGTCTGCAGCACTCATCTCGTCCGCAGGAGCAGCCAGGTTTCGCGCATGGGCTTCCGCCGTGCCGACAACGCTTCGGTGTTGCGCCGCCGCGGGTATTCGTGGGCGTTCAGCACAATGGGCCGTGCCGACAACGCTTTGGTGCCGCCAAATCGATGCTGCTTTCTTTGCGCGATTTTAGCTGCTGCTGCGAACGTGCTACACAACACAATGCGCACGAGACATTACTACTGTCTACCGTAGGCCGTAGCATATCATGGCTTGGCCGAGTTCGTCTCTATCGTTTTTTTCCTCTCTAGCAATCACGAATGGACAGATCCGACGTGGTAGGAGTAGGACGGCAAAGCCACATCGCTGCACAAGAAGTCAAGAAGGCTGGTCCGGTTCCGGCGTGGCCAGAATTTTGCCCCAAGTGCCGCGAGACCACGAGCCACGGCGCCAGCCAGCGAAGCGGCAGCGGGCAGCGGCGAGGCACGTGCACACATCACGTGGTCTTGATGGCGAGCAGGTGAGGCAGTGCCGCGGCTGGCCGACTGCACATTGATGATTTGTCTTCGCACCACCAACTCACCAAGCAAAGAATGAGGATAGAATGTGCTGCCTGAAGAAAAGCACAAAAGGGGAGGAAGAAACAAACTGCCGGTAGCTATCCAGCGCACTATCCATATCCGACCGAGATAGCAGATTTATATCTATGCGTATCCACGCAAGAAATTTCCAAATTTCGCTGCATCCAAAATTTTCTTTCCTTCAACTGCTCCGGCCACCGCCGTGATTGAGCTGTCATTTTGCATCTTGTATTGTAATAAGTAAAGGATCAACCCTGCGTACAGAGTACGCCTGACGCTTACTAGTTGCACACAAAATAGCACAAACAATGGTGGTATACAGGTATGAGTATGGCCGTTGCAACTCCGTCAAAACATGTAAACCCGCCGCAATTCTCGGGAAATTCGGGGCGGCGGACTAGATGCTGCGCTGTGCCCATGAAAAGACCCACTCTGTTCCGGCACGCGTCAATGAAGCCTAATTATTTGGCATCAACAAAAGCACGCTGCACGCTTCGCTGTTTGCAATGCTGTGTCTTCGACCGCGGTAACCACGGCACGGATTGTGTGTTCGTCCGGTGATTCAGTTGCACTCAGCACTAATCCTTTTCAGCTTGAACCTCAGCTGTGCACGGAACCAACCATAAAGTGTGCAACGAGCACTCCCGAAAACTTCTGGAACGCATTTTGTTGACAAATGACGAGACTGTTTAACAAGTACAGTATACAGTACACATTTGAAGGTTAGCTTAAAGGTAACAAGGCAAGGTAATTTGTAGTCAGTTGCCACACAAGTTCTCTACCATCGAGCACACCGGGAGGAACAACCAAAAGGCCATCATGAACACACGCGCGCAAAAGAAAGGGAGAACCCCAATCTTAGATGATGCGATGTTAGTCTCAAGTTAAAGAAATCCAAAAAAGGCAATACAAAGTCAAAATTCTAGCAGGGTCAATCTGATTCTGTAGAGAGACCCTTTGTTTACACCAAGAACAACCTTGACTCAGAACAGTTTCTCCTATCATACTTTCCATCATCTTTGAGCAAAGCACCAAATCAACCTTCAAGCATTGCCTTGGCTGCATCGATAAGTGCAGGTCTGAAGCTGTTCGATGCTCGGCCAAGGACAGTGTAGCCTTCCTTGTCCTCAACATCAACATCAGCACCATGTCTAATTAACAGAAGAGCAACCTGGAATACAGTTGTAGGAACAAAAATAGTAAAAATCTATATATGCAATCTTTATAGAGCAACCTTGAAATCAGTCAAGTCTACACTCAATCAAACTCCAAAGTAAAAAAAAAAAAAAAAAAAAAATCTTCAGTGGCCCACCAATACTTTGATATTCATAAGGCAGTGGCCCACCAATACTCATGTGTTCATAGGGATGAGTATGCGTGCGTGTTGTGAGTGTCTGCGTTGTGTAATTCTCAAAAAAAAAAAAGTTAAAACAAGCTGAAAAAAAGTTATAGTCATCATAATGAAGTGTCAACTGCAACATAGATGGGCATTCAAAGATGCATTTTGGAACACATCAACTTTTTTTTAGGTCGACGACGGGGGGTTTAAAGAAACCACCTGCTATATTGATATATTAATGCCACAGATGGCGGTGGTTAGCCAGGAATTGCAGGGCTCATGGCCCAAATACAGGTTTACAGCAAATCATTAAATAAGCAGAAGCACGGAGAAGGCAATATTACTAGTTACTTCACAAATGCATGCGAGCAAGACAAGAAAATTACCCTCTCTGCATGCATATCAACAAATTTGATGCAATGAAACCAGGAAAACATACCCCTTTGTTCTCACATATAACAGCATGCATAAGAGGTGTTTGTCCTGTCTTGTCAACAGCATCAACTTCAGCGCCTTCCTCAATGAGGAATTCACACAGCTCGGCATTTCCTGTGCTTGCAGCTCTATGCAAGGGTGTGCAGCCAAACTAAAAAGAAACAGTTGAAGATTCACAAGTTTAGCAATCAAAACTGGCTGCCTACTGCAATTTGTGCGATATGTACAACACAGAGGCATATGTGATAGCATAACAATAATCAACCTATTTCTAGGGGGGAGGGGGTATCAACTGTATCTGACCACATATATTTTCCTGGTTACTTTTTTCTTGTCCAAACTGGTATAGAGGACAAAAGAACTAGCTAGACCAAATGCTTCACAAGAAAAATTAGATGCTGTCAAACATTATATTTTAGATTCATGATCTTAAGAATTCAACAGATCTCGGCCTAGTCTATTGCATTGCCTCGGGGCAGAAAAAACTTCTGTATTTGCAGATTCATATTATGATCCATATCACACTCAACACTAACAAATTTTCAATGTCACCAAAAACTCAGACATCTGACTGCCCAGGAGCTGGGGCATTAAACGTATGTTCAGTCATTACATGAAGCTCCATATGTTTACTATTTTTTGGATTTCAGTTTACCACCAATGAAGTTCATTTGCATGTTATTTTGGATTGTTGAAAGTATACAAACCTTGTCTTTCTTGTTGACATTAGCACCATGCGCTATTAGTTTTTCAGCTATGTTAAGCCTCCCTTTACTCGCAGCATAGTGAAGAGCAGTTCGACCACCATCAGTAACCAGGTTAACATCAGCACCTGGTATTACAAATTTATGATTGCACTACTTCGGGGAAAAAAACAAAAGAACTATAGAGACAAAATTACTGATTTTTCCTTAAAAAAAATCCAATAAGGAATGTGGACCACAAACCCAAATGAATAGCAGCAAAGAGAATAATAGCATAATGCTTATAATTTATAACTAGCAGATACCTGCGTATTAGAAGCTAAAGTACTTCACAATACTTTTTTTTTTTTTTTCCTTCCAAAAAGATAAGTTTGTGATGAAAGGGGAGTGTTGGCCTCCGGTACGCTGGAATCAACCAGTACTCGTACATTCCATTCCAAGAGGACAAGTGGCTTATTCAGGGAAAAAAACTCAGCAATCCTCTAGAAAATATAGTCCTGTTCGGGCAATTCTTGCCAGCTTCTCATTTTACTTCTTTAGGATACAATAAATCAGCATGTTCAGAATAAGAGCTTACACAAGGATGTTGGAAAAATAACAGTAATGTGCTGATATGGCAATAATATGGATACCCAAGGAGTAAAACAAGCATCATGTGTCTCAGGTAGTCAGAAGATTGACCAACACCAAAGCAACAACATCTATATGAATGTGACAGGCCTATAGCAGCTATGTGCCCATTAATTTGTTGAGCACAATGCTCCCATATGAATAAATACCTAACCATCTGTCTATCGCTGTATGGGTAAATCAACCATATCATTCTGAAAAGAAAAACAATTAAACAATACACAGAGAGATACCATGCTCTGCTATAGGTCTAGAGCATTGGATGTCAGCTGTTATTTTGCATGTGAAGTATGCACAAACCAGGACAGGACAAAACAGGGAGGTTCTGCATATAAGAACCAAAAAAGGAGGACATTGGCAACCAGGAGCAATGACCATGATGATTTTAGCATGAGCAGTAAGCTGCTGTTAGCAAATATCGATTTGAAATGTTACAACCTACAGCAATCACATGCCCATTAACCACTACATTACCGCATCAAATTACAAACTAAAACTGCATCAATAAATCAGTCAAATTAGCCAGAGAACAAAATAAGTAACATATAACAAGTAATACCGTGCTTTGCATTGTCATATGAGACAGACATGATGCTCAAATCTGTACTAATTACTGCAATGTCACAAACTGGTCGTAGGAAAAAAAAAACAAGACATCATACATCAATCCCGTCATGTACTCCCAATGTCGCGCCAACTAATCTTAGTAATCCGTAGCAGAAATAGTACAGTTCGCCGCCCACACGTGTCAGGCTGGTCCCGTACCTCGCTCAAGCAGGATGTCGATGATTTGAGAGTTGCCGGAGCTCGCCACGGAGTGGATCGGCGCCCACCCCTCCTCATCCTTCGCGTTCAGCACGCTCGCCGCGGCGTCACCACCGCACTGCGCAAGCGCGAGCACCACCTAATAAACCCAGAAACACCGCAGAGCCGTCAAAAACCCTAAACCCCGTCTTCACCCCAGTAGAGAATAGAAGGCCCTTTGCGTGCCTGGGGATGGCCGGCAGCGGCGGCGACGTGGAGGAGGGAGCGGCCGTCCTCGTTGCGCAGGGACAGGTCGGCGGGGGCGAGGGAGGCGAACGCGGCGGTGTCGCCGGACTCCGCGGCGCGGAACAGCTCCTTCTCCGACGGCCGCCTCTCCCCGCCGCCGGCTCTATCGACGTCCATCGCCGCGGCCATCGAGAGGTACTTCGTCCGGGTTCGCGAGAGGGAGGGGCCGGAGAGAGGGAAAGCGAACCAGCGAAGGCAAGACGAGAAGAACAAAGGCTCCTCGAGTTGTGGCTTGAGTTGAATGCGCTTTTCCACAAGCGTAAGCGCCGCCCCCTCTTCCAAGAAAGAAGACGACCTTGGGCCTCCCGGTTCCTTGCTGTAAATGGGCCGTTATGTTTTTTATAGGAAACAAATGGGCCGTTATGTGGAGTCTGGATTCTGACGGTGGCCCCGCCTACCAGATTTGAGCCGCGCGGTTGAACTGGGCCAATCCTACTACGGTCGATATTTTTTTTGAACTACGGTTGATTCTAATTGTCGAAAAGGACTTTTTTTTTGAAACTTTCGCGAAAAAGTTGATTCTAATCCCTAAAACCGATAAAAACCTCCTTCAACTTTTCAAACCATGCGCTTTTCCTCCCTGAAGTGGTTTTGATGGTGGTTTTGGTGTGGTTTTATCTTTTATCTTTTTATTTATTTTGGCTGGTTTTTTGAAAAATCTATACCTATTTATAAAGAGGCAAAAATTCTTCCCATTTTTTTGGTATGGCCTCCCAAACTAACCGTGAATGTGCAAAAATCAGTCCACTTGCACTCACACTCTCGCTCTAACTTTCTTTATCCAAAAGTACTACGATGTGATTTTTATTTCTGTTTTAGTTATTATTAATTATTAACTAATAGTTGCTACACATCATCGAGGATCGGATCATTGTTTATTAACCGTGGAGCATATAGTTTTGTAGACAATGTGACACTAATTAATAAGTAAAACAAAAAAACAGTTTACAATTCACCTTTTTGCCTCTTGTCTCTTGTTGGGCAAAACACGGAGCCTAGGCCCATAACGGAATTTGACCGGTTTTATCTTTTCATCTTTTCATTCTTATTTAATTTATTCTATACTTTATATTTACTCCATAGATAAATTATAAAAGTCATATTAAAGTAAAAAAAAGTAATAAAACATTTTAACTAAATTTAAAATGGTCTAATTTTTCTTGGTCCACTCAATATATTCTCTATATATAACTAAGAGTTGGTGTCGAGTCTTTCAAATAAAATAAATACTTTTAAAAAAAAATGCTTTATGTTTAAAGTTTTTGCTAATCCAAGTATACTTTTTTTTTTTTTTATTTATTTTCATAAAAAAATTATAAAAAAAAATCAATTTTGTTGGATCATAAAAAAATCATAAAATGGTTTAAATTTTAATTTTTTTTGTCATAGTAAATCATAAAAAATCATAAAATGGTTTCAAATTTTTTGAATATATAACATGGTATGCTTTAGTGCAACAAAATAGTTATAGAAGGTATGCTTTACATTTATAAATTATTTTAATTAATTATATAGAAAAGCATAGATCGAAAAGCTACACAAGAAATTTATATTAAAATATACCATATTATATGTTTATTTGTAGATCTACTCATGTGGAGTCTAAAAAATTAGATTTTCCATTTTTTTGATTTTTTGTGATTTACTATGATTTTTTTCAAAGATTTGGCCAAAATAAATAAAAAAAAAAAAAGACTAGCAAAAATTTTGTACTAAAGCATACCATATTATATATTCATTGTGTAAATGTTCTCATATGAAGTCCAACAAAATTAGATTTTGTATTTTATGATTTTTTTGTGATTTACTATGATTTTTTAAAAGTTTAGCCAAAATAAATAAAAATGAAAAAGACAAAACTACCGTCACTGTAGCAAAACCACTGTCAAAACCACTCCAGGGAGGAAAAACGTATGGTTTGAAAAGTTGAGGGTGGTTGTTTATCCGATTTTGGGGTTTAGGGAGGAAAAGTAAACTTTCGTGAAAATTGAGAGAGCGAAAGTAGACTTTTTCCATTCTAATTTGTTTTTGGAGAGGATGCACAGGCCAGGCGGTTTCTAAATCTGGTGGTGGTGAACCGTGACATCGATTTGTATTCTCTGCGCCGCCTGAATCTTGTCCTGCCATCAGCAGCTGCAGCTAGGCCACAAATCACATGGTCAGAGGCAGCTATCCAGACTGTTCGCAAAAAAAAAAAAAAAAAAAAAAAAAAAAAGCAGCTATCCAGACGAACGCGGAGAGGCAGGCCGGCAGAAATCATTTTGATTCTTGGTTTGGGGAAAAAAGAGAATTGAATCGGACTACGAAATTATTTCTCCATTATTGATCTTTTTTAAATGACAATTCCGAATCACTAATTCACTACGCAGAAGATGACGACAACATATTACAGTGTATACTGCATATTCACCATGACGCGGCCGGCACAGCTAGGATGGTCCCCCTCCCCCTCCTGCTCACTCTAGGTGATCATGTGGCCGGAGCGACATGAACATGGCCGCGTAATGTCTGAGCCGGCGGTCCCCGTCGTCGGGCCCGCCGACCAACGGCGGCGCGGCCATCGCCGCCAGGTCCGCCGTCGACGTCCGGGTCCTGTACCGGCGCCACGCGAGCTGGATGTTGACGGCGGCCCACGTCCGCCAGTTGGACGAGTAGTAGCGCGCCGTGCGCTTGAGCTTCTCGTTGGCGAACTTGTAGCGGAAGTGCTCGGTGATGAACCGCAGGTCCGGCGCGTCGAGGCAGAAGGCCTGCGCCGCCTCCACGCACTCGAACGTGGCCGACGACGCCGGGAGCCGGTCCAGGAAGGGGCGGCGGAGGCACCACGACAGCAGCTCGTCGCCCAGGAAGTTGCCCGCGCCCAGCATGCACGTCGCCACCACGCCCTTGGTCAGCGGCTGCGTGCTCCGGAGCTTGCCCTGCAGGATGAACACCATGCGCTGCACGGGGTCGCCCTCCCGGATCACCTTCTCCCCGCTGGAGAACACCAGAGGCCGCAGCCGGTCGCAGATGTTGTCCAGGATCAGGTCGTCCATGCCATGGAACAGCGGAACCTGGCAAGCGAAAATTTTGTAACAATTTCATCGCACATTCATTATTCATGTAACAAAAATTTGCACATTCTTTTTTTTCCTTTTTTATAAAAAAAAAAAACTCAGGAAAAATCACGACAACTTCGGTTACTTTACCTGCTTAACCAGCTCGAGGCAGAGGTAGCGCTTGATGTCCCGCCTGAGTCCTTCAGGCAGGTCCTTGATCATCTCCATCTCCTCGTCTCCCGTGACGGCGGCCCAGCGTTCGCGCTCGTATTTGCGGACCCTTTGCCTCAGCCGGGACGGCAGCTGCCTCCGTCTCATCCACCATTCCATGTCCCGGAACCGCAGCTGCATCTTCCGCTTCCTTGCCAGGACCGCGTGCAGAAACACCTGCAGATTCAGTGAGTTGCACTTGTAGTTAGTGAAGTTGTGTGACACAATACAAAGCAATCACACAGAAGGACCAAAAATGACACTGTTTAACCTGTATGTTTCCGATCAGCAATGTGAAGAGCATCAGGCCACTGAGGACATTGATTATGCTGAATATCACCTCAATACCATTGCTTGTAGGGGCCAGATCGTTACCAAAAGTACTGCCAAGCATTTCAAGGAATTGTAAGAGTTTATGAATATGCAGTTTTAAACACAATAGGGCAACAGCGTTAAAACAATATATATAAAAAAAAAAAAAAAATGCATGGAACAAGACTAGAACTTTTTGAAGTGGAACTGGGGTATCAGTTTGATGCCTTGTTTATTCAGATAAACAGTATAAGAAAGTGATTATTAAGACAATAGTTTCCTAGAGAACAGACATTGTGTTGGAGACAAATTTAACTAAATCTCTAAAAGTGATTACCTGAGTGTCATGAGGCCCCAAAATATAGGATAGAGTATTTTGACAGCAAGCGAATTGCTCGATATAACAGGAAGAGCCCCCAAATAGATTCCATAAGCAAAGGATCCTTTTCCACTTAAGCAAGTAGACACGTTTCGTTGAGTACTAAAGGAGGTCATGTTCGTATCGCATGCGAATCCATTAACATTCGATGACCAAGGAGGGTGAAAACATATCTCCTCGGAGCAAGCCAGCGATATTAGATCACAACTGTTGTTTCTCTTGCATTCTTCCTGGAGACAGGAAGCAATGCGCTGGATTGCAAGAACATACCAGCACCCACCTGCAATCTGGAAATGGCAGAATTTTGATGAAGTAATCAATTTACCTAGTTTATTCAGTATGCATTGGTCTCAAGACTAATACCAATTTTATATGATGAAGAACAAACCAAAAAAAAAACTGCAGACAACAATTCTTGTTTAGGCCAAAATTGTTTTCAAAATTTAAATTGCCACACATGTTTATTGGTGGACATTAGACAAAATTGCAGTCTCTTAATCACGGCCAGTTTCCATGTTCAGCAATATTATGATCATTGAGAGAGAGGAACAGTTCGTCTTTATCATATTTGCTAGAGCAATCAACAAATAGCAAACATAAATAATAATATGCTGTACTATGAAACATATGTAGCAATTATGAACCCCCCCCCCCCCAAACACACACACACACACACACACACCTCCCTCTCCCTCTCTTTTGAAAATTCAAAACATGGACAATATTAAATCACCAACAACCAGATAGCAATGATTACGACTCTCAATGCACTGTATTATGCTATGAAAGCGACTCTGGTATTCCACCATGTCCACACGATTTAATCTATTTTTAAAAATAACTAATGAGGAAGGGAATACTCACATGAGAAGCAATGAAATAGGCAAATAGATTTAAACCAAATCCCCACCATATCGATCCAAAGATGTAACCCGTCACCTTCTGCATTTTCCTCATGATGTGTATACTATGGTAGACCTTGGGGAGAAATTGAAATATGAACATGAGCAGCAGTATTGTCATTATAAGCTTAACCTGCTCTTCCCTAATTAACTTTGGTATAACCAGCCAGAAGATGATCTGCAGAATTTGATGGACCGCCTTGTTGAGAAAACAGAAGTTATAAAGTAAAACGAATCTGTATGTTTCTTTGCAAACCTTGACATAACAGGAAATCTCGAGAACATGCAAAAACGCAAAGAAAAGTATCCATCATGCAGATGATTGATATGTGTGATAATTAAATCCCTCAATATAATTCCAGTTTTCATTTCTCAGAAATTTATTGTTCAATTGGTGCCTGCCACTCTTTTGATAGATAAGTACTAATCAAAATTCTTTTTGACAACATTGAGATGGACCCCTTCTTTCTCTTGAAGATAAATAAGTAGGGACAGTGGCAGCATATGTATAAACTGGACCCATGGCTTCTGCCAAAATACTGTTAATCCCGTCCACAAAATTTCAATTATATATATGTTGACTCCAGCGTAATGCTTGTGTCAATTGACTAATAAGCTAGAAACCCTTGTATAACAAAAGGAACATATGGGGACTTTCTGAGCTATAAACAACTAGTAGAGAAGTCGACTGTTGATCAATCAGTTAGGCCCTTAGAACAATAATAACTTGAATTGTTTTTGCAATGATAGACAATATCAATAACCCATCCATTGATTTGGAAATGATATAATTAACAATTTCTATCCATGACCGACCGGTCCAAATAAGCACTGTCCACACACAACCTTGCAGCCATGCCCCACGTAAAACTGATAGTAGGTGCAATCATGCAAACAAAAACGAATATGCATTCTTATATTATGCGACAAAAAACTAGCTGTCACTTGAAGGAATTACTTGACCATCTGAACGACAAAGACTAATATATAATAGGAGTAAATAGTTTTGAAAAAAAAAAATCAATGGCATGAACAGAAATCAGACAAGTGTCCCTAGAACAAAAGGCACGTAGTACGTAAGAGAGTCTAGTCTGAGCTCTCAAGCAGTGGCAGATTTGAAATGACTATGTCTTGTGCTACCACTGCTGCGGGACGACAAAACAAAATTTTGCATTCCAAAAGCTCGTCACCTTGCAATTTGTTTGCTCGGTGGTGACACTTGTCATGCCAAAAGGCCGCCCTACCATGAGCACCATGCTGATGATATGCGTCACTGTAATGTAGTTTTCTATCCAGCTTTCTTCCATCAATGCTGGTAATATCTCATTGTAACTGTGGTCATTTTCAAATACTAGTCCTTGTTTTGTTTCCATTTATTTTTTCATTAGCAATTGCATCAAGTTTTATTCAATCAAATACTACCATCTCAATCATTGTTTACGCCATTATCGATCCGTACCACTAGTTCCGTGAGCTTATCAGACTCTTATCGTCTAGTGCTAAGACCGCTAAATTAACTCCTACCTGAACTCTCCATCCCAGCAATCACTGCGAGTCATGATCTTTCAAGAAACTGCAGCCTCCCTGCCACCACACACATTGCCAATGCCAGCATCGCACATTGCCCAGCAACTTCCAGCTCCAGCGGCTGCTGAACATGCATTATTTTTAAATATAAATAAAAAAGGCCACTAATTACATAGTTTTGTTGCCCTAAATCCGCTGCAGTTCCGACAAGAACTTGAAGCCTAGTTGTCCGCTGTCTCAGAACGGGACAATATTTATGTCCAAATAAAAATTTTGGGGCGTTTGATCCGTCTTTACCCTCACCTACAGTGCTACAGCGTCTGGGTTGTTTTTTCAAAGCCCTAGCGTCCTACCATGTTGTTGTTTCTTTTATTTTTTCACTTGGCATGATTGCATCCAAGGTCATATTCAATCCAAATACTACAGCCTCCAATCATTGCATTACGCCATTATCGATCCGTACCACTAGTTCCGTGAGCTTATCAGACTCTTATCGTCTAGTGCTAAGACCGCTAAATTAACTCCTACCTGAATTCTCCATCCCAGCAATCACTGCGAGTCATGATCTTTCAAGAAACTGCAGCCTCCCTGCCACCACACACATGCGTGCCAATGCCAGCATCGCACATTGCCCAGCATCACTGTCCAGCTCCAGCGGCTGCTGAGACATGCATTATTTTTACACATCAGCTCACTGCAGGCCACTGTTGTACTGTACCTGCAACGTACTCGTGTGCCCTACACGCCGCTGCAGTTCCGACAAGAACTGAAGAAGGGCGTTGTCCGCTGTCTCAGAACGGGACAATAGGCATGTCCATAATTTTAATTTTGGGGCGTTTGATCCGTCTGACCCTCACCTACAGTGCTACAGCGTCTGGGTTTATGCTTGGAATGTTCATTTGCGTTCTTTTTCAGCGAGAAGAAAATGGTAGACTGACGAAGAGGTGGATGTCAGTGTGGGCAGGCAGCTGACCTGCGGGATGGGGAGGATGACGAAGAGGTCGAAGAAGAGGCCCTTGACGGATCGGGCGTAGTGGGCGGCGATGGCGCGGGCGTCCCAGACGAGCTTGCCGCAGCCGACGACGAGGGACTCGCGGGAGACGTAGGCGAGGCGGAACTGGAGGAGCACGGTGCGCGAGGTGCGCGACGTCGGCGCAGGTCCGGACAGCGCGGTGACCGCGGCGGGCGAGGCCGGCGTCCATGTAGATGGGGCAGGGCTGGCCGGCGCGGCCGATGGAGAGGGCGCGTAGAAGAAGAGCGGGTCCACCGCCAGCGCCGGCGGCGCGGCCGAGCAGGATCCAGCGGTTCCAGGAGCTGCACGCGCTTGGGCGGGTCCAGCACGGCACCGGTGACCGGTGCCGAGCACCCGAATAATCCGCGGCGCGCTGGGGGTTCGATGATCCGCGCCGCCGCCGATGGCGCCGGCTGCTGGGACGACTGCTGCGCCTGGACCGGCACCAGCGAGGACCCCGCGTCCGCGTCCCAGTCCGGCGAGTGCACCTGGTCGCAGGTCGTGGAAATGGAACGCCGGCACCCCGGGCTGCGTGCACGCGTAGCACTCCCCGGACGGACCCCCACGCCGACCGGCCGCTCAGCCCGCCTTTGAGCCGCTGCCTCCCGCCTCCGTCGTCCCGCGCCACGCTCTTGTGCCCCATGATGTACTCCACCATCACAAGCTCGCGCGAGAAGCCTTCGCCCAGGAAACAAACAAACAGACAGACAGACACAGTTCAGGATCGCGAACCAAAAACAGACAGGCACTTGGATCCGAAGACGAAACCATTGGCGCAAACTCGAGGAACGACTTCGATTCGTTCAAGCGATGAGGCGGTGGAGGCGAGAGCACGAACCTCGCGGGGAGGGAGCGGCGGAGGAATGCGAAGGGAGGCATCTCGTCCCGACCACGGCGGGGACCATGAAAGGGCGGCTCCGCTGGCTAGCCGCGCGCGCGCGCCGGCGTGAAGCGTGATGGAGGGAGGCGCGGTCCAGTAGCTAGCTAGTGAGCGGCGGAGCGGACAGCGGAGGTAGCCTGCTGCTGCTGCTGGCGCGGCGCCTGGCGCTCGGCGTGGGATGGATGGGGCAAGTAAAGAGGAGAGTGGCGGAGGGTACAACTGTGCCGGGGCCCAAGGACGTGCCGACGTGGCGCGTACGTGCACCGTCCTTGTGTACCGATGCGCGCCCTACGCCTACACGGCTACAGTACACCTACCGGATTGACGGGAGCAATTGTTCGTAGTGGGGCCCGGCTCCTGGCATGGCACAGGTGACCGGTGAGCCGAGCACATCACCGAATAATCATCATTGATCGCGCTGGGGGTTCGATGATCCGATTTTGTACCCGACGCCGATATATGTGTGCCATTTTGCCGGTTTAAGTAAATGGGCTAAGCTGCTCCGTCAACAACGAACGGATATCGCACTTCTTGTGAACACCATGTATGTACACCTACAACGGATCATGAGATGGTCTCGTATCCATAGCTAAGTGGCACGTCCATTAACGGAAAACGAACGTTCTGTGGTGGCACCAGCACCAGCACCAGATGGCTACAGTACAAGACAACAGGCATAGCCGTGTTTCCACAGCTACGACCAACGGACCAAGTAGGCAAAGGCAAGTACCAATGCGTTTTTTTTTTCCCCTTTGGTCTTATGCGGCGGGATGAGGCGGCGGCGAGCGTGAGCCGGTGGCGGCGGTGGCGCGGTCAGTTAAAAATAAAAAAAATTCGCAGGCGGCAGCTGGACGTGAGGCCACGGTGCATGGACTGGGTTCATGTGAGCGAGGCGGAATGATTACTCTCTCGTACAAGCGCTGAGGTGCATGTGGGCCTGGAGCCTGGGCTACGAATTCGCATGCTTGGACCATAGCCAGGGCCGATGGGGCCTAGCTCGGGAGGCTGTCTGGGCCTGAAATAGTTGTCATTTGTGAAAACTTCTAATACTCCCTCCATCTTTTAATATAAGTGACACATTTAGTTTATCCTAAATCAAATATTATGATCTTTAACCAACTATTTTTTAAAAATCCTTATAGTTTTATATTATATGAATTATATATCTATTATCTATCTATTACTACTTAATAATAAATAGGCGAAATTTTAGCCTTTTTTTGCCCATCCATTTTTTTGTCCACCGTCCTCTAACTATAACTCCATGAACATAGAAATTGTCTCTTTGGTATATAATAAAACCACTTGCGGGGTGAGGAGTCCCGTGAAGCCGCCAACCCTGAGGCGGAGGCGGTATTTAACTCCCAAGACGGTATTTGACTCCTTGCTACATGCACGGATGAAAACGGATCAGATACGAATGGATATCACTGATATCAGATTTGTTTTTATATTTCTGTCCGGATTTGGATTCGAATACGGATATTATCAACCATGCCGATAAGATACGCTTGGATATCGACAACATAAATATGTGATTTGAGTATTCGGATACGGATATAGTACCGGATATTGAATATCCGGACTCGAATACAGACGGATCTAAACCCCTCTAAACGAATTCGGTCTCGAATACGGTTGGAAAATATCCGTACGGTTTTCATCCCTAGCTAAATGCATTGCATGAATCGAAGAAGCCACATATGAAAAGAGATCCTAAAAGGAATCTTTAATAGGTTTTTAATAAGAATAGATAGAAGATCTGTAACGAAGCTGTATAGGAATAGGAATCCTAAATAGGTTTTAATCTAGACGTAGTAAATAATAATAGATAGAAGATCTATAGCTTTTGTTCTTTTATGCAATTATTTACGTGCCTTATTGGGAGTCTTTACTCTTTAGAGACCAATATTTGCTTTGCTATCTGTATGTATGCCGGATTGGCCTTCGGCTGATTTTCTATCGAACTGTCTTTCTTTGTTTATTCCGTGTATGTTGGCCAATGGCCGACGAATTCGTCGTTCGAATATACACCATCTAGCCGATTGATTGATTTTTATTTTGTCCATTGGCCGATTTTCATCATCCTGAATACATTTGGCCGATTGGTTGATTTTTTATTTCTAGAGCCGACTAA